>JAGDQP010045012.1:0-15717 GCA_022664845.1 Lepisma saccharinum
CACTAGATAGTGTCTCACTGTGTACCATTGATAGAGATCTATAAAAATGGCGCCTTCAGTCACAAGGTATACCTGCAACCTCAATCATTTTCTCTAATAGAAAAAATACTCATTTTGAAGGAGGCATGCATGATGATAGAAGACAAACTAGCGTTCAGAGAATTTTGTATTTGGGGGATAGTTTTGTATTTTAGAAACTTTCTTGATGGTGATGAGGTTATAATTGTATTCATCATTTTATTTTATCCAAGGAATTCGCAGAATTATACAGCGGTGAATGTACTCGTGGGGACCGAGATCGCTGCCGCGCACTTGCCGCCGCCGATGCTGCTGCCCACCGTTGTCAGCGAAGGGACAGCGAAGTTCTTCCCGTGACTAGTGACGTACTAATGTTGCTTTCTGGTATCTTTTGATCTTCGCTAGGATTTTTTGTTTCGCATTCTCCTGATGCTCAGAGGAGCGTGTTAAAACTTGTTATTTTGAACAATGTGCTTTTCTAGAAATTATTAGAACCACCTGTTGGAACAAGCATGTTATGTTATTTATTTATGTTATTTCATTACATGTTATTTACGCAGGTTTTAACTTTATTTCCCTTCGCATCCTTTCATGTTCGAGTGGACAATAGAAACTTATTTTCTTTCGCATTCTTTATGCTTAAGTGGATAATACATTTTGATTGACATTTCCTTATTTTAATATTTTTTTGTTTTCTTTCCCATTTATCAGTGCTTGAGGAAGAGTTTTATTGATGCTCCGAACATGTAAGGACTTGTTGCTTTCAGCGATAGCTTTTTCAAAAATTTCTTGGCCACCTGTTGGAACAAGTTACGACTTGTTATTTACACAGGTGTTAACATCTTTTGATGTTTCGAACAAGTTGGAACTTGTTATTTGTGAACAAAAGCTTTTCCTGGAATTGATATTTTAAGAAACTGGTTTGAAATTTGAAATTGAAATTTTAAATTTATTTAAAATTTGAAACTTAACTTTGTACATGACAAGTTTACATTACATTTTGACTCACAGAAGCCTCAGCTTATGTGTGTGTCTTATTCTCGAATTATCATTAGTTTGTTGTTGTCTCGTTACTCATAATATCTACAGCGTTGTCATTTAGACATTCTAATCAACACACAACTAGTTTTTTAAGCTGGTTTGTTTGTTTTCCGTTTCTAATACATATTGGTGTTTTATTGTAAATGTTTGGTACAAGATAGTAAGTTTGGTGGTGTTCACTCGATTTTTTTGTTTCACATTTCTCATGCTTGAATGGAATTTTTCTTTCTTTCCCATTCTTGATGGTCTGAGAGGCAAGCTGAAACTTGTTACTTTATTTTTTCCTTTTGCGTCTCCAGAAGCCCGAGTGGAATTTTACTGCTCAGTTTTAGTGTAACCATGATTGGTGAAAGTAGACCGGTTGACTTAACATTTAACATCCGTTTCTTCGAAGACCCAGCTGTAGATGAAGTTAATGTTTCCCGCAGTGCATCTTCCTCAACTTTGGAAGTACAAATTTAGTTCTGACAGTGGTAGTGCGGAAGAAAGTGAAAATGTTGTAATGGAAAATGAAGCCGCATCTGGCGGCATGTATCGCAGTGAGTCGGCGTCAAATGTAGCAGTGGAATTTGTTCCAGACAGTACTACAAGTGAAAATTCCTGTGATTGTGTGAATTATGTGATTCGTATTCTTGAAGCTATTGAAAATTGGGAATATAGAAAAGACCGTCCCTTAATATGTGCTGCGTGCTATATAAAGTTACTAATTGGCGGAGACATCGCTGTATTAGTCGATCTGAAGGTGAAGTAAACTATCGGGAAGGGCGTAAGCCATAGTGCTGTTACCACCCATACAGTTCATTTTATCTTAATCTGTTTTCTTAACTAAACTCTATGAGGAGACGTACATGGAGACTGGTTATTAATAAAGTTAACGTTTTTAGAATTTACAATGGTTAATTATTGTCAAACCTATTCAGTTTGATAATATTGACATTTTTGAATATTTTTTGCGCAATTTACTTATGTTTAAAGTGGAGGATGTTTTAAACAAACTAATTGAGAACGATATTAATGCA
This sequence comes from Lepisma saccharinum, assembly GCA_022664845.1. Taxonomy (NCBI): domain Eukaryota; kingdom Metazoa; phylum Arthropoda; class Insecta; order Zygentoma; family Lepismatidae; genus Lepisma; species Lepisma saccharinum. Next base: position 2,079 of record JAGDQP010045012.1, read on the forward strand.
GAAACTGATACTGACTGAAAGTGTGGAATTAAAATTTTTCCGTGAAAATTTTTTGTGTTTCAAAGATTAAAAAATGAGGATCATGTAAGAACCTTTGTGTACATGATTGAGTATGATCTGAAAAATTTCAGTATGAAAAATTTGAAGTTGTTAAAAATATAATTACCATTAAAGTTAAGCTGCCTTCTACAGTCTTTTACTGAATTTATTTGTAATAATCAGTTCTTTAACAACTACGGTATAATTATGAAGTAAATATATTTCAATAAACTCTATATTTTGTTTTTCATTTATGGATTTTTAAATAAAAGATTTAGTTTTACTATATACTAATTTTTTTTTTTTATTTTATAATATTTTTACAAGAGATTTTACAATCTCATCATGTTTCAAACTTCGTATTCTGAAAAGTAGACATTACATTTTTCTCCCTCGTATAATAAAATAAATAAATACTATACAGAATAATCCTCAAGGTATGGAATTATTATGTTGAACCTGAATTTTATTCACGCGATATAATTTGCAATTTCGTTTTAAAAAAATTACTACTGGCTTGGTAGGTTCATTTCCCAAGTTATCAAAATATTGCCTCGTCCATTCTATCTATATAAATTGCAGTCCAGTGAGTTTCAGGAGAATATGATGGACTTGAATTTACAATAAGTACCCCCGGACAATGACTTTGTTTCGGTAGTGTCCACTGAACATATTCCAGAAGCGTATTTGCACAGTCCTGATAAACCACTTTTAAAATTTCGTCACTCCACATCCGAATCACTTTCACTAATTTGTGTTGGTTCATCTACTGTTCTATTTTCAGGTAAGAAAAACTACGTACATGATAATATGTAAAAAACTTTGCATACACTGAAGCTACCTATAAGGTACAACGTAAACTTAGAAACTGATGAAGATTATGAGCATAACTTGCTATGGATATGCTAAAACATTACATTTTGGGCATTTGATATCTACCAAATTAATCACTGTTTTTGTAGAAGAGACTCTAGAAAAACTTGTCGTGCTTTGCCGTGAGTGTAAAAATTATCACTTTATGAGGTATACCTGGTAAGTATGTTTTTAACTGTCCCATATGCAACTACGCCATCAAACTACTCTAGACCAAATACATCCTGGCTTAAATAAGCTTTTTCATATCTTAAACAATGTATTATTTTTGACAATAGAAAGGAAGGTTTAAATATCCAGCTTTGAAAAATATTGGCATCAGTTTTTAACTATGGCTAATGTTTTGACTATTAAATTATTTTCTTCATTATAATCAAACGCTGAAAATTGTACAAAGGTCCTCATAGTTGAACTAAACTAAAGTGTTTTATCAGTGTATACATTTCTGTCTTTATTTATCTGAATAAGGGAATCAAATTGGGCGTAGACAATACATGAAATAAAATGTGGAAGATTTTGCCTAAACACTATTGAGATTAAGGAGAAAATCCTTAATAACATCCGAAGTAGAATGATGCAAAGTACTAGTAGACATAAAAGAATAAAAGTATAAATAGTAGGGTGGAGCGAAAAAATCAAAGTTGACTGATTAAATAGCACTAGGTGTCAGAAGTTGTGTACTGACTTGTATAACATTCGTGATTTTTTTCATATTTTGTACTTCATCTTCATTCCCGGCAAGGGCCTTAAATGTTTGCAATTTTTATGAAAATTTGAATTTTTTGAAAATATTGACTTTTCTAAAATGCCCAATGAAATCAGACTAGGTGACAAAAGTTGCATAATGACTTGTATAACATTCATGATTTTTAAAATAATGTTCATGCTTCTTCTTCATTCCCTGAAGGGCTTGAAATTTTGCAGTTTTTATGGTAAATTTCGAAATTTCACTGAAAATATTTAAAAGTTTTAAAATCCGCCAAATCACTTCACACTACCTTTACAAAGAGTTGTGTTCACTCTATAACATCCCTGGTTTTAAAATAATTTTCGTGCTTTATCTTCATACCTGCAGGCAGGCCTTAAAATTTAAGAATTTAAACAGTAAATCTCAAAATTCATGGAAAACACTGACAATTTTCAAGAAGTATCAAATGAAATCCTACTAGGTGTGAATCCTTGTGCGTGACTAGTAAAATTTTGGTGACTTTTAACATATATTTTCCTACTTCATCTTCGTTTCCCCAACACGTTTAAAAATACAGTTTCACAGTAATATCTAAAAATACATTGAGCATAATATTAACATACATTATGTAAATTTAACAATTTTCCATTGAAATTATTTTTGATATGCAGCTCTTTGCTGGTTCCCAGAACTCACCACGAGGAGGTGGCTGCATGTCGAGTTCCGCCCATACCCATCCCATTCACGCTGCTTTTGGAAACTATCTCCTTAAATGGTTGGTTTGTATTCAGATTTTGTTTCGAATGTGGGCATAATTGACCTATCGAAAATTCTTGCTCTGATAAGTTCATCTCGAGCTAAGACACCACACACTTCAGACGAAGCTTCGGTAACAGTTTTAACGCATCTCTCGACTGCGTGGTTATAACATGGAAAGTGGAAAACAGGCGGAAGTACAGATGAACCTTACACATAGAAATTTCTGTAGACGACAAATGGCTCGTCAGGAGTGGCTCTGTTACTTCGCATTCCTGCCAGTTGATTAGGCCAATGCAATCCTGAGCACTAAAGTATATTGCTGGAATACTAAGCTTGCTTGCAGAAGGTGTTTGGTTTAAGCTTTTTGACCTTGCGTTAAGGATTCTGTGCATAGCTAGCTCTCGAATATGCTTTCGATCATCTACGAGCATAGATACCTGTAAATTCTCCGGACGCGCGAAGAAACCTTGCGCTGAATTGTCTTATCAACAATGAGCTTCAGTTCCTTTTTTTAAGTACCGTGAAAAGGCTATAGTACGACATAAGTTCAGAGGAGCGTCCTTGATACTAGGGTTGCATTTAATGTAGAACCACATGGGAACATACACTTTCATGATGAAGGTAACCACCTCCTTCAAGTTCGAAGATGTGTCAGTAGTGCTTATGTACACTCTAAGCACTCTGTTGGCAGTAATCCATCTTGCATAGTATATTTTCCAGGACTTCTTGATGCAACATTTGGTGAACACTCACCAGCAGAGATTGCTTTGGAAATATCCCGTATATATCTTTGGTCTGTGCTAAGGTTTTTGACGCCTTTTTCTGCTATGTCCGGGAAACTTCCTTCAATCGCTTGAAAATCAACGCTTGGTAAATTCTCACAGTTCTTTAAACTTTTTCCTATAGTTCCAGAGAATTTTTCAGGACCCACTGTTTCGCCATCTAAATGCTCAAAAATATACCTTAACGACAGTTCATTAGAATCACCCACTGCACAGATCTCCAGTAAAGAAATAACTACCCCAAAGTTTCGAATTCACAGCAGCACCGTCACACCCAATTGTGAGAATTTTTGACGTGTTAATGTTTTCGTCAGTCAGAAAGTCGTAGATAGCATTCTTGATACTCTGTGTTCTACCAGATGTTGGTGAAACATGACCCAGGTACACGTCACCAGGTTCCTGAATAATCGTTACGTGTTCTTCTACTTTACATCTGCGATGATAATTGTCTTTTTCCGTCTTCTCCATAACCAATGTTTTATCTTTTCGGCCATCGAAATAAAAACATTGAATTGTAATTCCTTCTTGGACCATTTGCTTTTGAATATTTTGTCTCAATTTCCTCCGTTCTCTTCTAACTTTACTTCGATCTACGATAATAGGTGAACCGTCAGAAATCTTTCTTTCGCTACTTAAATCGTGCAGGAATACAGACGCGAGGGCTGCAGCCCGTCTGTTGGCTATTCCGTATCTGTTACACGTTCTACCAAACGTTGCAAGATTGACTCTTTTCTGGGACGTCGATGATGTTAACGGCTGTGGGTCAGATGCACCAGGCTATCTTAGTCAGGGTATTCTTCCACTATTGCATCATCTTGTAATGAAATACCGTCACCAGAAGTTTCTAACACTTCAGTACTGGTTGCGAGTTTACACTGTTGAAGTTTAACAGTTCGTGCTTCTATCGAACCTACATCACTTGTCTTTCTTGCATATCTTCTCTGGAGCTGCTGGTAGCTCGAAGATCAATAGAGCCAATGACCGTTAGCCTTGGTGATCTCTGGTCTATTATGAAAGACCGTTCTTTTATTGGAATTTTTCGCAATTTCTCACAACGGCAAAGTTCATACACATTCCATTTACACGCAGCAATGTCAAAGATCATCTTCGCTTCATCTTTAAAGGCTAGAACTTTATTTTTAAAGCTGTCTGTCTCCTTGCGTCGGGCGTAAGACTTCAAAAGGTTCAAAAGTTTCTCGTGCTCTCTCTTAATCAAAGTAATATACTAACACGATGAAGAACGGGAATTGAAGCTTTACTCCAAATGCTTTCGAGCTTAGCAGCAATATCTTCGTAAATATCTCTAATTTTGGCCTTATATTGTACTGTATTATCTTTTTCTAGTCTAATCCAGTTATAATATCGCAGTACGTCTTCTCTTGTTGGCAGAACAATACCTCTGAGCTCTTTCGGACTACCAGTAATAGGATAATTAACTCGTTTTCTTGTTTAAGCCATTTTTATCCTCTTCGAAGAAGGAAATGAAAAATGCAAACTTAACGAGTTTTAAAGACAAAAGAAATCAATATCTTCTACACTGTAGGTTTATATGTCACAAAAGATAGGAACGTGTAGCTGTAGAACAAAACACTTCGTAACACACGAGTTTGGTACCTCAATCCAACTATGTGGTCGGTCAGGGATCACGTTCTAGCACGTGTTGAAGTTCACTTTTACTGACGCGCGCTTCAAAGGTAATATGAATGAAAAAGGAGCAAGTGGCGACACGAATGAGCTTAGTTCACAAAGAACAAAGATACAAGTAGTTCCCACTGGATGAAACAAGTCTTAGTTTTATGAACTGATGTAAATAGCATAAATTACTGACTAACCTGTTCCTAACATCATTAGGTATTAGAATCAAATATTATTCTTAAGTAAAATATATCTTCTGATACTGACATGTCTTTACATTATTAAAAAAGTAATATAATTTTTTGTAATTGACCGTAAAAATTGGAAATTTTTAAAGCCCCTGTGAGTAGTGAAGATAAAATACGAAAATACTTTAAAAATCATAAAAGTTATAGTAGCCAAAACAAATTTTTCGATAGCTAGTGCAAGCTGATTTAGCAGATTTTGAAACTTCTCAATCCAAAACTGCAAAATTTCAGGTGCTTCACGGAATGAAAATGAAGTATGAAAATTACCTTAAATATCATGAATGTTTCACGAGTCATTAAACAACGTTTGGCACCTGGTTCGATTTCGTTTCACAGCTTTTGAAAATTTCAATATTTTCGAAGAATTCTCCAATTTTCATAAAAAATGCAAAACTTTGAGGGCCTTGTGGCGAATGAAGATGAAGTACGAAAATTATAAAAAAAATTCATGAAAGTTACACTAGTCAATACACAACTTTTGACACCTAGTGCTACTTCATTGGAAAACTTTTGAGAATCGACCCCCATTTCGCTCCACCCTAATAAAGAGTATAGCTATTAGGATAATCAGAATATGTGACTGTATAACATTTTCATCAAATATACCAGTTCCAAAGAACAGAGTGTGATAACTTCGAACGTATAGCTGATTTGCATAATCATGGATAAGGGGAATGGGAGGATAAATTGGGATCCAACTTGTACTTGCAATCTGTTGATATTAAAAGTTTGATAGTGGAAGGGAATTTCATTGTATTTTCCATTGAAAGCAGTATTTGCAACAAACTAATAATGAGACCCTTAGGTACATTTCCAAGAAATATATTATGAACAATGTATGAAGTAACATTGCAGAAATACTATGTATTGTTCTCTCAACTCTAGTCAGCGTTAGTTTTGCAGTATCACCACTCATAAAGGTGCTTAATTGTAAAGCTAAATCAGCAGAAGTATTAACTCGACGAACATATAGAATAGCATCTTCCTGTTTAACTTTAAGTGTAGAATTTTCAGCTGCCATTAAACGGAATGCATCTTTATTATGATTTAATTTTATACGAAGAATAAGACATAATTGACTTCATTTGGAAGAATAAGACCTAATTCGAAAATATCTGTATGGAAATATCAATGGGCTCGCTACCAGAAACAAGAGATTTTCTTTTATGAAAACCAGCATTATTTTCATTCAGACTACTAAAATCCCCTGCAGTATCCTTATACCATAATCCATTGGTTAAATCTTTAGGAAAATTAAATAAAGTTTCATAATTATGAAAGCATAATATTTTCATTCGTAGAAAGATTAGGTCGATTTAAAATTTCATTATCTAATCGTGATTGGTGAGACTCTATAGACTCCATAGTGGAATATATCTGTGCACTACCATTTTCAGGAATGGGTACCATTCTCGAAATATGTGAAGACGTCTTAATGCTTAAACAAACTTCCAGCAACCGCACTTAATATGGGAGCCAATAATAAAGGCAGAAAAGCATCACCTTTCTGTACTAGCAGTTTGCCTTTCTTTTTTAAACTTGAAAGTTTCAGAGGATGCACATAATTACTTTTTATGTCGACGCTGCCTGTACTTCTGAGGAGGTGTGTTTAAAGTCACCATTTAAAACATTTTTCGTACTTGAGCTACAGTTCGAATAACACCAGTTGGTGAAATTTGAACTAATGCTTTACACTTCCTATTCTTACATTTACAAATGGCCCGGAGCTCATTCAGATGATGTTTTATACTTGACAACTTAATGACAACTGACATGAAGTGGGTAATTCATGTCTTTTATGTGTACATAGATGTCATCATAGTTTAATCTGGAAATATATTTGTAAGTAGACGTAGAGCATCCTGTGCAACCTGAGTTCAGTCGAAAACTAAACAAGAAATGTTCCCTGCATATTCTCCTTTCGATAATAAATTCTGAACAATATAAAGGACACATAGATTCTTATGGTGATCAAATTGAGTAAATAAATTAGAAGCGTCAGCATTAGTTTCATTCATAGGATTATCAAGAATCAATAGTGGATTTTCATGAATTTAAAAGGTATTCATATCAGGAATTTTAAAATGAAATAGAATATTACTAATTTGACTTGATAACTTTGGTATCAGAGCACCAGAGCATCAAAAAATTTATTTAAAAAGACTAGAAAACATCGTTTAACGATGTATTAACATTTATTTACGACATGGAATTTCTCAGCTTTGCTGGGGCCCGAAATCAGGATAGTTGCAGGATGATGAAAGGGAGGCATTATGAGCTAGTGACAAAAGAATAATGACTGATATATTCTTCCTTTACAGCCGAAAGGAAGTGTTTCATATTTATTATCAAATATTATTTTTCCCTGTACATTCTGGTGTTTTTTGTTTCTGGTCTAGATAAAATTTTGAACCCAGTGAGTTTTAAGATTCTATTAGGATTACTAATGATTTACTTCTCATAATTATGTTTCACTGCCTTTAGAACCTGATCAAAATATATAATTTCACGAGCGCGACAATTTAGAGTATTACCCCGAATTTTTAAAATGGTATTAATTTTACACATTTGAATTTCTATTTCCTAATATGAATAATTTTTAGGCCCTAAACGATTGAAATTGGATCTCTTACCCATCTGTGAATTCATTTGTTAAGTCTCCTAAAAGTACCTTATAGGAAACCATGGAGGCTATTTCTCTTCTGTCTGTGCAATATAAAACCTGTATCTGAGTAGATAACATTTTCTGTACTCAATTTTCCCAGTAAACCATATAATTTCAATCTAGCCGATGATCAAATGAAGGCTGAAAGAATAACATTAGAAAAGGCATTAGGAGTATCATCATTTTCTTCATTTTTCAATGTTAATACCAACGCAATTTCTCCGACAAGAAGTATGTGTGCGGAGAGTATCGAACACCGATTTAGCATTATTGATACCGTGGTCTGTTTTACATCGGTTCTCTGTCCCCCCTTCCCAAAAAGAGAATTTAAAAATAATTTTCCTATATAACGCGAACCAGAGTTTTTCCTAATGCTAATATGCTTTCCATATTCGTCAATATACTTCTGCTTTTCCTCCTCGGTTGTACAGCAACATAGAAAACCAGAGGCTTCCTATTTCATTTGGAGGAAATTATTTACATAATCTTTAAATAACTCTTCCTCCTTTGAACTTGTAAATTGAAGTCTCAAGACCGGTACAACCTTTCTCAAAACTCAACTCATGTAATTCAGAAGTACAAAATGTACTCACGAAACAGCGTTCGTGAACAGTGGGGCTACAATCACCTCTATTCATTTCCTCCATATCCTCCAAGTCCGACACAGATCAAATACGAGGTGTTCATTGGAATTATATGGTATAAGTAGAATAGCGAGATATTGAGGAGGAAGAACCTTGCAGGAAAACACCCCATGAATATCTTTGGGATCAGAACAAGATTTCCCTCTGTAAATGGTAGGTTTACTAATATGGAGAATTTTCTTACTCATTGCATACGGATATAATGAGCATATTATCATATCGTATTATCTCGTCTTCTACGCATTCATGGAGTGAACGCAAACTTCCAACTTACCTCCCTTTAATGTCTACTTAGGGAATAATGCACCTAATTTTTGTAATAATCCTTGATAAACTGATAAATGTGATGATTTTCCTTCGCTTGTCGATCCCAATGACATTCAAAAATTTCTAGAATAATGACAACATTATTCAAATATTTCTTTCTCGTCAATGTAGGATTATGTCGGTCTTCTAATTTTTCACCATTTGTGTGATTAAGAGGCACGTGGTGGCTTAATACATGAATAACCGTGCCAGAAACATCCATAAAATTCATACGCAGTACGATGTTTCTCATCATAGTCGTCTGCTTTAAATCGTCTAAATTGGGCTTCATCTCCGTTTTCATCAGTATGAATCAAAACATCATTTGAAATGAATTCCATGAAATTAAACCATTGTAGTGCTTCTTCTGGTTACGCTGATACCCAAACGCGGGAATCACGAAAATACTTTTTCTCTTCTAGATACAGAGAACGAGAGGCGCAGGCAACAATCGTACTTACAAGAAGAAAAAACCGAATCCCTTCACTCGTTTCTTCAATTAAGTCAGAGAATTTGATGACTGCCTCTGTCAAAATTTTTACAGTAGTATTCTTACATTTTTATTGTAAGTTAAAGATGTTTCCCTTCCACTCCTCATGCCAAACCTTCAATGTTTTCGCTCACTTTCCAATTTACCTTCTTCATCAGAAAGTTTAACTTCTGGCTATAGTATATTGTAATTTTTATTTTCCTCGGTATTTAACAAATATGGGACATCTCCCTTCTTCAAACTTTCGCACAATCTCATGGAACACGGTAATTTAAAAAAATTCACGGACATGAATAAATATCATTAAAAATATTACGTACACTCATCTGTTTAATTTTAGCCCCTTGGATAATTATTTGAGGAGTGTTTCCTTCCTTGTCAATGAGTGCGCGCAAAACAAACACAGAATCGAATTTTGCGTCATTATGCGCCAAACATACCACTGTCTTAAATCTTGGACCTTCACTGAGAACATGTTTTACAAATATCTCAATGTTGTAAAACAGTCGGCTTTACCTTGTAAGTTTCCACATTGAAAACACTTATAATCAAGTTCCATAAAGTGCTTACATTTAAAACAGCGATGTGAGGCACAAATAAGGTTTGGCCGGTGTTCACATTCACCTTTCTCAATCTTATTAAGTAGCACAGTCTCGATGTCATACACTACGTAACAAAAATTTGTTTCATGTTACGCTGTCATCTTTTGCACAAAACAGAAATGGTCGTCTTGAACGTACAACTTGCAGCTAATTCAAAATCGATCTCCAAATTCATGTGGATCATTTTTTTCGTATTGATCTTAACACCACACTGTCGACATACTTTCACGTAGTAACACCGAGGTTTTTCCTTCGACTTTACCTTATGATTACGACAGCTTGAAGCCGAAGAGAAACTTTTCAACAACTATCTCAAGTAAGGGGCCTCTCCTTACTGGAAATATTTTCTACTCCGAAGTAATCTTCGCAATGCTCACAAAGGTATTCACACTTATGTTTACTACGATAATGAATATGCTTCAAACAATCCTTACAGAAGGCTCTACCTCTTAAAAAGGTAGTAATACTCTCAGTGGTGTCATAATGCTGCTCATGTTAAAACAAGAATAATTTGTTCCTGGTCTGTATATTACCATTATATGTTACATATGGGTTACAGATGGTTTAAGTTCATATGCATATGCATAATAATTTTCGAATTTATCCACATCATCTAAACTTCCACCCAAAGTTGTAATATCAACGTTAGCCTTCTCGCATAGGCCTTTAACTTCCTTTACCAATTCTTATGTTGTTCCTTCATAAAAGCTACCTTTCTATACTCTCAAAGCGCTCTCCTAGCCACAATTAACGCCCTAAATAACAAGTCGTAACGGTTGGCACTTAGTTTTCGAACAGGTACAATGTGTAATTGAAAGTACTCCTCCAACGGCATATAGTTATCATTACTCATTTTCTTCTTCTCACCTTGTCCTCTTGTAGGGTCGAATATATTAATTTTAATGATTACATTATCAGCCAATAGGAGATCTTAATCTAATGATCGCAAAATGTGTTCAACATTCATATGCACTCGTTTACGTCATGGTGTAAAGTCATCATTACCAGCTACGTCATTCGAGCTTTAAAGGCTTATTCCGACCCAGGCTTCTGAGTCTACATTAGATAGTATTTGCTCTAATGCAAATTGTAACAGTTCGTCTACTCACCCAGTGTCATGATGGAGGTTTCGGCTCTGGCGCGTATCGAGGTTTCTTTACCTTTCAAACGAAAATTTCCAAAACCGCGCTCGCGTTCAATTATAATTTCGCACAAATCATCCCCGCTCTCTGTTTCAAAATATTATCCTTTTCCACTTCGTCAACCTTCTCTAAAATCTCATTACCGAATGGACTACCCCAACCTTTAAAATAAACATAAGCGTGATCACAAATCTGATTAACCCCAGGTGAAGGAATACAGTCCGTATCGAAAGGTAAATTAGATTCATTTTGAATATCACTTAAGGTAGGAGGAAGAAAAGAGGATATGGGAGCGGCAGTTGAAGTAAAAGCTACAGGACTGCAGATAGGCTTTGGTTACGAAAGTAGTGGTTTGCGTCAATACGGACGTATCTACATTAATAGTAGAAGTAGTAGTAGACGTACATGAAGAGTAGTAATAACAGGCATTGAAAAATAAGATTCAGGCAAAGGAAAAGTCATAGAAGGAAATGGAATATCAATCTCCTCAATAGTACGATGGGCTGATTTATTTAAAATACTAGTTAGTACTGGTAAGGTTGGTTGCTGTAAACAAGAAACTGAATTAATCTTCTGCAAGTTAATATATTTCTTAAGAAAAGTAATCACTTTAAATAATATCACTTCCTCACACTATAAAAAATTAGATAGCACTGAGTTTAAATTCACTTTCAATGAATTAATATTCATTAAAAATAAACTACCAATTCAATTTTCAATTAACAGGAAGAACTTCACAATACTAGATTGATCCGCAAGATAGTTTAGGTGTATTGGGTTCAGCTCAAAAACTCAAACTGAAGCTCAGCGGGGTCTGCTAGTTGTTATATGAAAGCTACCGCAGTGTTTATGCATGCGCAGAACATCAATTATGAAAGCGTACAAGTAAATCAATGCAAGCAGACCGAGCTGATACTTGAATATTTATTGCAAATTGCTACAAAAACCTGTTATATTTTAAGAAATTTCTCAAATTGTTATTTTTTAACAGGAATCTTCAATCAAAAATATTTGTTAAAAATAGCTGCTATTTTTAAACAAATATTTTAATCTGTTATTTTTAACTGCTATCTTTAACTTCTACTGGTTACAGTAACAGCATAACAGATATACATAGCAGTCACCGATACACTATTTCAGACTAGGTATGTTTCTACAAAAATGGTAGGATTTTTCAGAAATAAGAGTTGGCCATGAATGGTAAATGTGCAAACATTCAAATTTTATTTTGAAAAAGCATTAACTGTCTAGCACGCCTAATGTTCGATTATTGGAAGATAAATTGTCTAAACTCTACATTTACCAAAGTGCATAAGTGTATTATTTATGAATCTTAATGAAACATCGAGACAAGATACTGCCTTGCTTTAAGCCATTGCAGAAATTTTCATTTTTATGGACAACAAATGTATTCTACATTATATTTGACTAAGAATAAACTCATATAATGTTACTAGAAAATAAAATCATTCTTTTACCTTCTATGGACCTGTATTTTTTAAAGAAAAACCAACTTTTTCGTAAGTTCGCACTAAATTTAATTTTAACAATTTCAAATTTTTCAGACAAATTTTATCCGAATAATTCCAAAATCTTCTTTTATTACTGATATATAACACATAATTTTTTATCATTAAACAAATACTAAATAATGATATTAAATAAGTGTATTTATAGAGAGTTTAAGCCAAAATGATCAATTTTAGGAGTAAGTAAAATAAAAAACATGGAATATAAATACAGATTTTAAGTTGGTAGCAAGGACTGCAGCAACAACAGTCGGCGGCATGTTTTGACCAACCGACTGCAAAACTCACTCACGACCTACCGTGGCCGAGGCAATCCGGGTGCCGGGTGCGTGACCGCAGCTCGGTTTCGCGTTAAGCAGGCACAACTCGCTCTTGCGTTGGCGGGGCCACAGCTATCTTTCGCGTTGCGCGATCACACCCCGGTCTCGTGTTGTGGACCAACATTAAACGCAGTGTAAAACCTACAAGGTGTATGCGGCCCGAATTTTTAGCGACAGGTCCCGAAACCCGGGTGCAGCCTACAAACGGCATGCCTGTGCATGGCGGGACACAAAATAATTTGCGATGATATGGGCTGTCGGCGGCGCGCCTGTAATATTTCACCCTGCGTGCACAATAAATACACACAGGTCGGGGTTGAATTACTCATAGAAAAATATAATTTTAAAAGCCGTATAATTTTTTGTTTTAAAATGAATGTAGTTATTCTTAGTAAAACAGTAACCATCATTATCACCACAAAAATATTAATTTAATTCAAAGTAGAAATTATTTTAAACCGTAAATTATCTTTAGGGTTATACAGCGATCAAGTCTAATGCTAAAGGTTTTCCTGTCCATTATTTATGCGCTTTATAATAATCAAACACAATCACTTCGTGCCTCCGTTTTTAACTCCGATCAAATCGCCATTCCCTCCAATCAACACTCATACAGCCTCAGTCAAAGCTGCCTAAAGGCCATAAATAAACTGAAGATAGCGAGGCACGCAAATTCAAATTCCAATATTTAGTTATATTAATCAGGTTACGGAAAAATGTGGACTTTCATTGTTTATTTTATGTATACAAAGTAATTTCTTTTCCAATTGCGTTCGATCGTATTTGCTTGTAAATTTTATTATTAAAGATGCAATTCCTAAACTAGTGATTTAATTATATCACATGTCAAGGAAGCTAGCCTAGTTTTTATCCATACAGCTTGAGCTTACGTTGCCTAGAGGCCTTAAAATAAACTA
>JAGDQP010045013.1:2338-15717 GCA_022664845.1 Lepisma saccharinum
AATCAGACAAGATAAGCGGGAGTGAATCAGCAGGCACAGAACGAAATAGTGGTGTTACACACTGCCATGCAAGGGCGCCGATTTCTCTGAAACTTTGTGGTGGGGGGGAGGCATGCAGATATTTTTTTTGGTTTCCAGTTGAGGATCTAAGAAGGCACATATGATACACATCCAATTCAGATTTTGCCAAATATTGTATATTCATAAAATAAAACACATATAATAGTATACATATAGTCATTATGAAGGCTTCCCCAGGCCCAGCTATTACAGAATTTAACAATGTTTGTATAACGTTAAAAAAATCACTAAAGCATATTATGTTCTAGCTAATAAGAATAAAGCTTCTGTTGTTACTAGAAAATAAACTTAGGAAATAACATAAACTAATGTTAGTCTATGCAGAGGAGTTATCCAGCTTTCCCAAATATGGTTCTCTTTCCCTTCGGCTTACCCTTCCACCGCGCTACTGCTTTATTGGACAAATATATATTTTTTTTAATTCTCGGTTCTCGATCTCGACAGGCATGTCTCAAGAGGCTTCTATCTCACCTACAGTGAGAAAAAAAGATATTTGGGCAAGTTCAACAAAGGAAAAGCAGACGTATCACACGAAAAACGTGGCCCATTTCGAAATCTCTTGCCTGTTTATGATAATTTGGATACCTTAGATAGAATGCTATAGAAATAACTAGTACTCGATACACCTGCAGGGTAACAGGCAACGAGACAGTGATAACTACGTAAAATCATGGCAAAAAATGTATTTGTACAACCCCATACTACTCTCGAAATAAATGTTCTCGGAATTCTTCTGTGTACAAGAGCACTCTGCGTGGTGTATTGAAGCAATCCACACCGTGTCAGCAATAAAGAAGCAGCATGGGGTACAAATTGAGTTGAACAACTTTGGAAATACTCACTTTAATTTCAAATTACTTGCGGAAGGTACTGAGACATAGCCAAGCTTGTTGGAAAGCCATGCTCTAGCGTTGGATACATCATAAAGAAACATAAAACAGAATAATTATTGGGGATTCGTTCTGGTTAACTAAGGAAACTAACTGTCTGGAATGAAACCTTACATTCTTCATTCTGTGAACAAAACTCAAAGAATTAGTGTTAAAGATTTGGCTACTTCCTTGTCTAGGATACGCAAGTTAATGTTACAGATGTGTAGATGTGAACAAAAAATTTGGAATTCAGAAGATGTGTAATCAGAAACAAAACATACATGTCAGAAGAAAGCAGGAAGAAGAAGTTCTGATTTTCCAAGAAATATCAATATGAGTGCCTGGAATTTTGGAAAAAGTTTATTGTTTTTCTAGGATAAGACCAAGATAAACTTGTATTGTAGTGATGGATATCAGCACGTGTGGCGAAGGAAGAATGAAGCTTTCAGAAAGCAGAACATTGTTTTAACCGATAAAAATGTTGGAGGGTCTGCTAAGATTTGGGGTTGTGTAATTACTAATGGAGTGGCCAGTATTCATACCCTGGATACACATCTTCTAAATCCCAATTGTGTCAAAGAATTTTGGTTTGTTCAATGAATTACTAACATTAACTTACATATTCTAGGCTAGTGAAGTAGCCAAATCTTTAGCACTAATTCTTTGAGTATTGTTCACAGAATGAAGAATGTAAGTTTCATTCCGGGCAGTTAGTTTTCTTGGTTGGCCAGAACTGATTCTATTCCGCAATAATTGCTCTGTTTACGTTTCTTTATGATGCATCCAACGGTAAAGCATTACTTTCCAAAAAGTTTGGCTTGCCAGACACCGTGTGGATTGCTTCATTACACTAAGTAGACTGCTCTTGTACACAAAAGGATACCTAGAACATTTATTTCGAGAGTAGTATTGGGTTGTCCAGATACTGTTTTTTTGCGATGAATGTACGTAATTGTCACTCTTTTGTTGCCTTTTACCTTCCAGGTGTATCGAGTGATAGTTACTTCTTAAGTATTCTATCTAAGGTATCCAAATTATCATAAAAGGCAAGAGATTTCGAAATGATCCATGTTTTAAGTGTGATAATCTGATTTCCTCTTTGTCGAACTTGTCCAAATACTTTTTTCTCCGCTGAATATAGTTTTCTTATCTATAAGTTGTATTAGAAACTAAAAATTACGGTATTAACGGCAAAAAATAATTGCATCCAAACAGCAGTTTGAAGGAGATGTTTCAGTGCAAGTCCACTCCTACTTTTGTGTGAGTTCTTCTTGTCGCTTAATTCTCTTGTATATATTTATTTTCTTAAATTATGTTTATATATGACAAAATCACGATGAATGATCCTTAACTCTTGGAACGCCAAGATAATTTCAACTCACGGAACGTCAAGATGAGTCATTTTCGACGCTTGCATATTTCTCGTATGAAATAAAGTACTTGTTCAAACAAGGTATTTTAGAGTATGGGTGTATTCATTGTATAGTATTTATTGCATTATATTGTATTTATTTATTGTATTTTATTTTTTCAAGTAGATACTACAAAATAATGAAACATACAAAAAAACTAATACATCATATTAAGTTTGTAACCATTTTCATGGCTGCAGAAAAATAAAGGTACCATGAGTCTCTTACTTATTTACACATATAAAGTACGAATCAAACTACCTTCCTCTTTCACTCTCACATGTATCTCTTGTATTCTGATTCTTGCAAATGAAGCGATTACATTGCTGACAGTATGCGGAGTACACAGAATTTCACTCTTCCATTTAATGACTAATGAACAAAAATAATGTTTTGACTGTATGGGTCATTCTTGACCTGATCTTCCCGATCTTGGCGTTCCGAGGGATAAACGACAGAAAATACGTTTTCATTTTTTCTTTTCTTTTTTTACTAAATGGTCTTTATCGATGTTATGCACGAAACTCCCGAAACAACACAAGCAATGCACGAATTAACTCATTTAGCCAGTCGAGGGGGTATTATACGTGATGTAATTTATATATGTACTGTAGCACACAAGTTTCAGGGAGGAATTTATCAATGAAATAGATTTTCCAAAGGGAGATAAGCTTAGTAGAAGGGGAAAACGAATGACCATGTACTGTAGAAATAGGAGAACCGACTTCATTTTTAGGGACCAGGGCCCCCAAAGCGTCTTCCCTAGGATCGGCGCCCTTGCCGCTATGTAATACGCTGCGTCTGGTGACAGGCGCCATCGTTGTGTACGGACATGAAGAATAACATAGCAGTACCGAGACAAGACATCATTATTATCAGGACCAAAAGAAACATGGAACTGGCGAGGCGACGGTGATACCAGTAAAATGATACAATACGGAAGGCTACCTTGAAAATACATTAGGCTGCTACACTGAATGGAAAGTGTGCACGAACCAGTTAATTCTCAAAGTGCAGATGTGGGTTGGCAAGGAAGTGGTCAAAGTACAGAGACAGTGCTTTGTCCATACAGTACAGTACAGTATGCACGTTTGACCATCGCTACGGACTCACAGTCAGCATCAGCTCTGCATGGTAACAATCCTATGTCAAATGCGACACTAATGACATTATCAAATGAAAATATGACTGAACCGATGTCGTACCCGTCCTTTTGCCAAGCATACTGCAACATAGGCTTGTAGATCGGTGCAAGTTGATTGTAGATCACAGAGTGCAGCTTGATAATGAAATAACGGTCGTGTAAATTCATCTTTTGACACTTTCTTAAATTCACATTTTCATACATTCTTTTTACTGAGTTGGCAACACTGTGATTCACATACGGCATTCACATGTGCTTCTTCATATTGTAGACTCAATCGTTAATCGTATTTACTACATTCAGCATTTCAATTTTCCCGTTTCTTCTCATCTCTTCTCTAGAACATTGGTCTATCATCCATGAGTTGGCGCCGTTACTGCTTGACTGCATAATTTTGCATAGAAACGACTATCACCACTGGATTCAGCGACCTACAATCAGTTCCTGTAGAAATTTTCATCCGGTTTCTCCTGTCCGAGTTCGCGGGTGTCCCTTGTAAGTGCAAAATTGGTGTTAAGAAAAGGGAACACGTTAGAATTAAACACATTGGAGCTGCAGTTCAACTAACAATCACCAAGGCTCCGGTCCCTTGATAGCATTTTATCCACGTAAGCATTAACCTTTAAAAAAAATAGGCTAGCAACACATGGGTTCGGGACAACTCGCAGTACTTGACTATTGAGTTGAGTAATGTTTATGCCAAGTTTGGTACTGCTGTGTCTAAAATAATAGAAGCAATTTGGAAAAGAAGAAAATTTTACAGAAAATAGGTTGGCAGCACTGGTAAGTGGGTTGCTTGGAGACGTAGCAACCACAGTGTATGTATACTGTGTCGAATAATGTTTATGGCAAGTTTGGCGCAGCTAGGTCTAGCTGAATGGAAGTAATTTGAACTATTCATTTTTAAAAGTGGCTTGGTAACACTGAACTTCTCCACCAATTAAGACGGTTCGGGTGGCTCTCAGCTCGTCTAGTCAATAACTTTCCAACAACATCTCACGCGTATCTCTACACCTTGTAGTTTCTGAGATATATGTTCTGGTCAGGGATGGACGGACACTATGAGCGGGAATAGAAGGTCCCATTAGCTATAGCTTTGCTATCAAGGGACCTAAAATAACAAACAATATTAAAGTTCTGCACTTTAAATTAACGATGAAACCCCTGCAGCAATATAGTCCTATGCCACAATTTTGACCATTTGCTTTAACATTCTTGAAATGTATTCAATGACTTAGGTATAATTCCAAATAATTAACATTGTAAGTAATAAATGGGATGCAGGGTCTTAATTTATATTAAGAATTTTGGAGAAAAAAAATATAAATTCTAATTTATGGAGTATTTTGAAATCTTCCTCCTGATGTTTCGCAGAATCATAAATATGTGGCATATCTTGCCCCACGTCCTTCAATTTCATATTTTAATAATACTTTTTGCGACAAAATACTTACGTAATCTTTTCTACAATATAGACGTATAAATACCAGAAGAAAAGAACGTGCTCTGCTCATTTCCTTGATTCTACAGAAGAGCATTTTAAAAGTTCAAAATCACCATTACGTATGCCTGAGCTTCAAATAAAGATTCACTTGTAATATACAGACTATGCATATTATCTCCTTACATGATAGTGTGTTCGAACAATTTAGCCAAATATGGACCTGTGGTCGTTATATATAATTATAAAAGTAATACCAGAATTCAAGGCGAAACAAGTTATTTAAAAAAGCAACTAACAGAAAAAGACATACGAACTTTCGTTTTAGCAAGAGCGTACCATGACAATTAGTAAATTCATGCACACATACGAATGGATTGGTTTTACCATTTAAATTACAATCTATGTGTATGTAGTGGGATTCATAACAAGTAGAAAATATTTGAGACTTGCGTTTTTGTTTACTTCAGTACAAACCATGAAATTCTGACCACAAATGCGCTCCTAGACATTCACCACATTTCACTAACTTTGTTTTCAGTCACGTTATCCAAGGTTTAAAACGTTTCTTCCCTACTCGTGTCTTTCTCTGTTTCCATAAAAAAGCAGAAAAGCCCGTTATCGCGTCATCAATCATTAGCTGGATTGTGGATCGCTTCTTAATTTCATTTCTCTACACCAAGTCCGATTATCTCCCAGGGTTTCTTAAGAAGTAAATTCTTACCGACAAGGGAACTATGGGGCGAGCTAATGGGCTTGGGGGAAGCTGGGAGACAATTATGGTTACGAAAACACTGGTGTGCCAGCAGGTTTCTCTTCTGGTTTCTCCAGTATTTTTCCTCTTTCCATTTCCTACGTCATTTTATGAAACTAATGAATGTAGAAGGAAATAGTTTCAGAAATTATTTTTTCTGGAGCTTAGAGAACACAAACTTGCACTGAATTGCTTAACATTGCCTAATATGTCATATTATTATTGGCTGTTTCGTTCACTTATATTTAAATGCGCAAATATGCAGACATTTTCAAATGAAATCAATTAACTGAACTTTCGTATTTGTTTACTTGTCTAAAAGGGGTCATATTTGTTTACCTTACGAGCAGCTCAATGAATGTTAGTTAGAGATAATAAAAATAAAGAATATATTTAAAAATAAATTTAGAATTTGTGATACATGATATGGATTTAATCAATTTTGTTAAGATTTGACGAATTGTTAAGTAACTTTAGGAGCTTTCAAATACATTTCGATAATTGTCGATTTGTTAAATTCTTAAGAAAAAGCTTGTGACACTCACCAAAGGTGTGACAATAAAGTTTCTGAACCGGGGTTCTATATCGAGTTCTGAGGTGGACACAGTAAAGTTGATTTGTTTAAACTTAGAATTGAATTTTAAGAAATCAATTAACTGAAAAAAAAAAAAAAAAAAAAAAAAAAAAAAAAAAGTGTATCACTATCTTACCTATCTCATTTAAAATCTGAAATAGTTCGGGACGGCCGTAAGCCATAGTGCTGTTACCGCCCATACAATTAACTTCATCTCATCACCTAAAATAGATGATATATTTGTGGTGTTTAGTTTGAAATAAAGCTTGGTCGAATCCAGGTTCTTTTTGTTCATTACAAGTTTGGAACGGAGCAAAGTGTCAACATTAAATTTTGTTGTAAGCTCAGGGAAAGTTTATCAGAAACTTACGATATATCAAATACTGTGTACGGAATGACGCAATTCCATGGTATTCATTCTTCTGACAAGGGAAGTCCTTAAGTTGTGAGAGATAGAGTTTTGTGAAAATCAGATTTCTGACTAATTTTATTTCGAGTCGCTAGTCAGCGATAGTCACTCGTTTCGGAAAGGTGTTTGTCCCCTACGCTCTGATAACCTTGTCAGGCCGAACCTGATATAGAATAAATATGTAGACTGTTGTTTGACACGTTACTATTCACCCAACTGTTGTTGTATCTCTTTGATATATATTACACTTAAAAGGCAAAAGAACGCATATTTAGAATATACAGCTTAACGCAGTGTCCCCGCGCAATCAATTAAAAGAATCAAGGGAAGAACATGAACATTGGAAACATATGTTGATGTGCAAAAGTTCGAGCAACACTGATTCTTATCGGGGAGTGATCTACCCTGAAAATGGTTGTCTATTTCAAAATCGATAACATAAAAATAAATCGGAGTCTACACTTAGCAGAGTACAAGAAAAAATAAGTTGGGAAAAAGCAAGATTTCAGAATAAAAAATGCAAAAAGAAGATATGACTGGCCCCCGCCCAAGTCCAACATGTTTCAAGGCATCGCAATACATGACAATTATGGTGTAAATAACGTTCTTAAAATAGAGCATTTTTAATATTTCTGTGAAGTGACCAGAGAAAACTCTATGGCAAGAATATACATACCATTCGGCTTTAAAAATTGAAATATATGTGATATGTGTCAGTCGAGCGCAAATATGGTAGTGGACGCAAGCTTGTTATGAATGATTCGAATTTGAATTTATTTTAAGGGCTTTATGCACTATGGCGGATGGATGATGATGGGATAAATTGGTGGAATGAAAAAATGGGAGGAAACGGGAGATCTATGAACTTGTTGTTTCACCTAAGAATATCTACTGAGGAAAATATGCTGGTATCTAATTGAATTAATTATTTTCATTGTAAAGATATTATTAAACTTTTGAGATGTACACGAACTTTTTAAAGTAATTATATCAATTTTGTGTTAGAAATATTACTAGGTATTTTTTCCACCTCAACGACTAAAGATAACTAATATATATAAATTATATCCTATTTCAATGTACAAACTCCTAGCGGTATGCAATTGTAAGTAAATTGTTATGAGCTTTTTCTACATTGATTCTCTTATTTCACAAATAATATACCTTATTGTACTGAAAAAGGGGGCATTTAACAGCACAAACATACAGCAACCTCTTAAATTCCGGTATTCAAAATAACATCCTAAGGTAAAGAGAGTCAAGGAGAAAAAAATAATGGGCACAAAACACGTTTTAAACTTTAGTAATACCATTTCATAGTTTCAACTTTGAAAAACTGTAATATTGTTTGTTTTTTTTCGTTTCTCTGCTCCGCACTTGTTATGGTCAAATCTGCCCCCCGTGTGCTATTGGACGAGATTAAATCGCTACGACTGTATGTATAGCGTAAGAGTCGGAAGCAGAGGAACAATTTATTTCTGTGAACATGTTGTGAACCTGGAGCACGCCATTCTTTGTTCAAAATTGCAAATAACGCCTTCGTGGATCTCCCAGCTCCATTCGTCACCCTCAGCAGCACGAAGCCACATCGACCAGATGTAAGAAGCCAAGCAGATCGGTGTTCCGTGTATGAGAGACGCCGCTGTCCTCCCTTTAAAGGTTCTCCACTTTAATTTAAGAACGAAATCATTTGATAAGGTAACGTAATTATAATTTAACCAGAAAATGGGAAACTAGTGTTATTTGTATTTGAATTGAATTTTATTTATGGTCTTTAGGCATCTAAGGATCAGGCCGGGATAGGGAAAGGATTCGGGGAGGTGTCGGCCAGGGACTATGTTGAAGGTGCCATCCCGGCATTTGCCTGTTATGACTGAAGAAAACCTGTCAGGATGGTTGGCCGCTGGGACCTCCCGAATGCTACGCCAATGCTCTACCACTCTCTAGTGTTAGTATTTACGAAAACTGAAAAGTCGATGCTACGAGATAATTTAACTTTAATTAGAACAAATTATCTTCCTTTTCACTAGCCACTAATACAGCTGACTTAAGCTAACTTAAGTTCAACTTTCATTAACATAGAATATTTGTTTTGGAAGATATCAAATGAAATGTAAAAGTTGTGAAAATGCAGTTATGCCAGTTCGTCTCTTGAACGACATGTATGCAGTACAACGTGTAGTACTTGCCGCGTTTAAATCTTATTACTAATTGACAAAAAACAATTTCACATATTAATCGTAATTGAAGTTCCACATTGTCTCACAGTATTATTTTTGATGAGCCAGAGCTATTTCAATTTTGCAGAGAATTGGAAAACATTTCTAAAGAAAGCATTCTTGTTTTGTACTTCAGCTATCCAGTTCCTCAGTAGCACACATATGTTGAAAGTACGTGGATTAAACGTTAGTTCCGAAACGTTATTTTAACGTTGTATATTTACTAGAATGTCCGCCTGTTCAGTGTTCAGACGTGAACGATAAAGAAATTTATTTTAGAAACATTTTAGCGTTGTTTATGCCCACCTGTTCAACCTTTTTCAGTTTGGCCAAAATAGAGCATGGTTGCTGTCCATTGGTATGCATATTTAGTTGGACTTTGCCCGTTGATTTCATGATGATATATGTTTGTTAATTTTTCAACTGCCTGCAGTGGGGTTCGATCCTGGATCTTTCCACACTCGTCGTTTGTAGCTCGTCACTATAACCACTGTGCTATGCAGGCGTCTTCCGAAGGAATTTTTACTATTACTTTTATGTCACAAAGGCTGAATCTAAAGTAAATGCATGAGTATAGGCTTAAAGGCAGTCTCCACAAATCCAGATGTATATGGGGCCATTTTCCTCAAAGAGTAAGAATAAACGTAGTCTTCAATGTCAAGAAGCGGACGATGAAAACATGTGTTTTTTCAAAAATATTTTTAACGATTTATGTGTTCACACATTCAGTGCTTTATCCGACGTTTAATAATGTTTGAGAAGAGATACAAATGAACATTTAGAATAAACGTTGAAGCTTTTAACGATCATCCATTGGCTTTTAATGATAAACATCAAAAGTGGAAAATGAAATGAAAACGTGTTTTCAAACGTTAGTAAGTCGTTTAATTAACCGTGAAATATAGTTGAATAAGTAAATGAAAATACAATTAAAACAAACATTAAAAATGGTTTGTGTGGCCATGTGACCAATCATGTACTCAGCCTTGAAATTTTCTTCCAAAGACGGTGAAAATATTTCGTACGTCTCGACAATACTATACTATTAAATTTATATTTTTCAATAACTATAATATGTCGCCTTAGAAAGACTCGTATGAAGTTAAATCCTTCATAGTTGAAAGGAAAGTTGAAAACACGTCACATTAACGCCCTATGAATGAAATTAAATGTTCGTTGAAATATAAACATTCAATCTCTTTTCAACATGCAAATGGACACATGATAAACATAGTTAATTTCACTCTATTTGCTCTTAATTACATTTCTATGCAATTGTCTTAGGAAGACACATATGAAGTGTAATCTATGGCATAGTTAAAAATGGTCTGAGCCTCAGATACCTAAATATCTTAAAATAAATTCAATTCAACAGTTTAAAAAAACATGTCACATTAATGTCCTATCAACGAATTTAAATTTTCATTGGAAAATGGATTGAACATCAACTTTTTTTCAGCATGCAAAGAGAGAACGTAAAATAATAGTTAATGCCATTCCATTAGCTTTTAATTATATTTTTTATTCAATTAAATTAGAAAGTATCCCATGAACATAAATCTATACCATAGTTGAAAATAATAGTTGTTTACAAGTCGTATTAACGTCTTGTCACCGATATCAAGTCTGTGTTTAAATGTGGTTTCGAATTAAACGTACTATTTTCTACCGATAACGGTTAACCAACAAAAAAAACCGTTATGTGCTATTGGGGTTTATTTTAGGAAACCTCGAAAAGATTTAAAAAATGTAAGAATTTCCAGGTAGTTCAAGACAAGGTAGCATACACGAGCAAGATAATAATCCCTATGGGGATTTTCTTCTTAGAAGCTTTATTTGAGCCATGCTTTATTTGGAGTGCCATTATGGATGGGACCATAAAGAAAAGTATTGCCTTTTATAGAAAACAGAGAAGTTTATCCAATGTTAACGAATGAGTGATTTAGACAGGAAAGGCTGAAGGTGGAGTATTAGGGAAATATAAACTCTCCTAAGTTACATTAAAATATCAACGTTCAAACCCAGTTAGATTCCTTGTAAGAGACGTTAGGATCTATCTGCTAGGTAGGAGTAGTTCGATTGTAAAATATTTTCTTAAATTCTATTTATAACTTGGCCAACCCCGGCGGTCGTGTGGTCCGACATTCACATAGTTGTGGGTTCTAGTCCTAGATAGAACATGTGTATTTGCGGATTTTAGAACTTACTAGCGTAGGGATCAAGACAAGTCAAGGCCATTAGTTACTAAAATTGGCACAGAAGCAAACCTTAAGTTCACATTTTAAATTTACAATTTAAACTCGAACCTTTTTTTTTTTGCGATAATTTAATCATTTTATATTCAGGTATTCAATTGTGAAAAAGACTGAAAATTACAATTGTAGTTGACAATGGAGCATACTTTCAACTTATATAAATGACACGAAAGAGATGAAAACTTGCAAAAATCGCTCACGAAGTCAATCATTAAAAATTTACCTTCGTACTAACCAGGAATAGATTCTAAACGAACGGAGAAAATGTATAAAAACACCATTCATTAGGAGCTCATTCATATATAACTACTTCGTGATTAAGATATTTTTCGTCATCAGGCTTTTCTAATATAATACATTTTCAAGATATATTCCATCTCAGACTGTCGGAAACATTTGCCAGCAAAGTCTACATCTTTCAAACACCATCTTTCTTCTCCCCTATTGCACATCGTATTTATGTCCCTTTCATGTCGTGCACAATTATCTTCTTTTGCTACCTTTCCTTTATAAAGTTCTTCCTTATAAAGAACTCCGTCTTCGTGTAATAATAACGCCATATATTATAAAAGACGAATGGCTAGAACGAGTAAAATTAGTGCGTTCGAGTTTTAAACTGACAAAGAAGGTTCATGGAAAAGCTATTCATCATCTGGGTTCTGCAGGTGACTTCAGACGCAAAAGGAAGAAGCGAAAAATGAAGTAATGGACCTTGCCTCCTCCACTTTGGAATATGGACAGTCCCCATTCTTTGATCGCATATCAATCGACAGTAGTTTTTTTCTTTCTT
Source organism: Lepisma saccharinum (assembly GCA_022664845.1). Lineage (NCBI taxonomy): Eukaryota > Metazoa > Arthropoda > Insecta > Zygentoma > Lepismatidae > Lepisma > Lepisma saccharinum. The sequence goes on from JAGDQP010045013.1 coordinate 14,290, forward strand.
TTACCCAAGAGTGAAAAGAACTGCACTTAGTTGCGGAGAGATATAAATGTGATGAAAAAAAAAATAAATGTAAGAAAAGCGAGAAATTTGGGCAAAGTTGTGAAGAATTGCTCACACTAATTTCTTCAGCTTCGTACGGAAATTTATTTTTCCTATGGGTACATTAATATATATATATATCCTTATTCCAGCCTTTTAGAAATTAAGTAGGTTCAGTCAGAATTTTAGAGTCTGACGTCTTGAAGTGTATAAATATAAGATTATTTTGGGCACTTAATCTTTATGATAATTTTATATACTGTATATAAAAAATACAGTGAGTTTATGAACGTTTGAAAGTTTAACAATGCTCCCCATTAGAAGATGAGTTACATTTACCTATCTATCTATCTTGTACATACAAAGTGTAACAGAATTCGAAGGACAAGATTGAAAAGTATAATAGTACACTACACAAGAGGAGAACAAGGCTTACTCCCCGGGATGAAAATTTCGTTGGGTATCGAAACTACAGGCTGTCGAATCCGTGAGATGAATGAATTTTAGAGCTTCATATTTCTAATACCAAACAATGGAGCATGGTGTATGGTATTGTCAAAGACTTGAAAGCTCTTCTATTCAAAAATGCGTATTCCAAGATTGTGCAATTGGTACGTACCGGTAAGGGATTCTGCAAAGTGAGTAAAGAGTTCCCAGAAACTTGTGACATCACTGTCAAACCGAGATATGACATTCTTTCTCGCTGATGGCAAGTTAACCAAATATTCGTGAAATATATATAATACTATCCCTGTATGATATGCAACCATGTGGAACTTAATGAAATAGTTTGCCATATGAAACCTGCTCTAGATATGTATTAGCCGCAAACGGATTATTATTTTCTGCTGGATTTAAATTCCATTCGTGTTCATTTTAACACTTTTACTTCTGAAAATTTCTGGGAATCCCCTGCTTCCTTTGGGGAATCCTTTGCGCAATCATATTTCATATATTTTCATATTTTTATTTTGACTTATAAAGTTAATGCTATGTAACCTTCTCTTCCTCATAACCACTAACATGATTATTAGCATTTATCATCATACATCGATACACTTACAACTAGGATATACTCGTACAATATATAAATAAACATCAACTAAATCTTATTCCTCTAACGCACGCACGCAGACACATGCACACACATACATTCATAAACCCTTGATCTAGGTCTGAAACACATAATATACTGCCGTCATATACCACCACCACAGCAAAAATATTACATTTCTATCAGCTATAAGTTAACTCATTGATTCACGCTATTATGCACACAATATTGTGTGAAGCAATCTGATTGAACTCAACAAGAATGATGGAGAGCCGCTGCTGAATAAATGTGTGTTTTTTTCTTCTCTTATAAATAGGTAGATTACAAATATCTGG
>JAGDQP010045014.1:0-15716 GCA_022664845.1 Lepisma saccharinum
TACCCACCCAACCCCACACAGAAAGAAGCCTGTGACCCTCCCAAACCAACTTCTAGATACATGCCTAATACTCGCTACATTCCAAGTTGCTCTTCGTGTAGCCAATCTGCTGATCGAGCATATCATCCCTCAGATATTAGTCTATATGGATGTTAGTCATAGATTCATGTATAGAGCCCATTAAGTAAAAATACAATTAAATTAAAAGCACGTTGATGTTAGCAGTTGTCAAACAAGATGGAACGGAACTGAACAAACTGTGAATCTGTTGACATAAACTTTTATTTTTAAACACACAGATTAAAATTTACTTTTCGTAGTACACATTACCGGTATAAGTATTTCTATTCTTCACTTTATTGTTTACATAATGAAAAACATCATATTAATATTTTCTACAATATACATAACGTCGTTTCGCTTATAAAGAGCAAGTTTCGTCAGAATTATTTGCTCAGAAATATGTCATGTATTTGGGTGCCAGATATATATGTTTCTTCCGAAATTCTTCGTGTCTTCTGATAATGTATCTCTATGCTGAGTTCAGGCTCTCACTTCATTTACAATCTGGAAATATCTCGTGAGAACGATAATGAAATATAGGCTCCTAAATCCAGCATGAAGACACAAGCTATTAAAATACATATGAACGAAGATAGAAAGTACAAAAATAATAATAAGAAAAACAGAATTAGAATAAAAATAATATATGGCGCCCGACTATGGGACGCGATTCTGTGGAAATAAATAACCCAACGTAGTTTGTTGTCTACGAATGAAAAGTCTTTATTATTTTTATTGTATAAAAATTCAGAATTCTACCCAAAATAAAAAAGGATTATTTATTTTTTATCTTGTTTCTCGCTCTCACGTTTATTCTTTCTTTCTATCTTTCTTTTTATTCTTCCTTTATTTTCCCTCTTTCTTTATTTTAATTTTTCTGTCTGTTTCCTATTCTTTTTTGTTCTGTTTTTCTTTCTGCTTTTCCTTTTTTCCTTTCTATCTTTCTTTATCTTTCTTTCTTGTTCCCTTCCTATCCTATGTTCCCTTCTGTCTTATTTTGTTTTCCTTTTTCCTTGTCGCCCTCTGTCATTTATCCTTTCTCTTTGTTCATATCTTATTTTTCTTTTTCCTTCCCTTTTTCTGTTTTTCTCTTTTATTATTTTTTAACTTTTTTCTATTTCTTTTTATTCGTTTCCTTCCACTTTCTAATTCTCTGTGTTCCTTTTATTTTTCTTTGTTCCTTCATTTTATCTCTCGCCTATGATGTGTATGTATGTGTGCGTATATACGATGTTCCTTATTAATCTTCCAGTTGATTGAACGTACTTTTTCTACTTCATTCGTCCTTCTTAGAATCTCCAGCCATCATTATCTTCTTCAATTCTTCTGAGAACTCGAAGAGAACAAACTCCTTAATTTCTGCTTCCATCGTCTTTTTTCCTTCTATTTGTACTTCATACCATGGCTTTGGAATTATCTAGTGAATGTAGATTGGATGGAAGCAGAAAAAATACGGTACTTATTTTTATTACTGTCTCTTCTTTGCATTGAGAAATTTTAATGGTTTATACACTATACTGATTCTGTTACTTCTTTATTACGTTTTATAGAATGCATAATAATAATAATAAATAGATTAATAAACAATTTGATGGTCATGAATATTGTGTTGGGAGGCAGCTCTATGACCCGAAGATCGCTGGGGAAGGTGAACCAATAGTGGTTTATCATTGCCTTCCATCGTTCAAAAGGATTACATTGAAGTTCCAAGGACGGAACCTACAATTTAAAGTGGACTCGTAACCACTTGTGTCTCCACTGTCTATTGAACGCAGCACTCTGTGATTACAAGGCAGCAAGTGTTACCGTTTATCCACCGGAGATACCAAAAATATATTCTGCTGTTCCAATTATCAATGAAAAGCAGGTCTAGGAAATTGGCAGATGGATACAATGTCGAACTTATGAACACATTTGGAAATCTTTTCGGTGGTGATTTTACAAAGAGACTGTGCCATTTTCATATTTCAATGTTAGTCATCGATATCCATGAGGTATAGAAACGTCTTCGATATATCTAACAAGTGTCATCTCGTCCATATTGTAAAATCTTTAGAACTCAAATATAGTTTATATTGAGGAATTGTTCGAAATTGAATATCGAAACGTCGTTGAAAATCGTGCATCAATAATATGAAAATATCGTCCAATATCGATTTATCTTCTCGATATTTTGATCGATATTTCAGCTGACCGATACCCGTACTTAGAATTTACCAAGGGCTTGCGGAGAGGCGAAAGTAGAATAAACAATTTGCGTATTCTCATTTTTTTTTTCTCTTTTTAAGGTAAATGTGTGTTAATGCTTTTATAATTTGTGCATTAACATGAATAAAAACAATCCTTATCAGCACAGGATATTGGGTCAGTAAAAGTCAATATCGATCAAGATTGGGCCAGTAACGATCAATATAGATCCAAATTGGACCAGTAGCGGCCACTATTGATCAAGGTTTGGCCAGTAATGGCCAACATAGATCAAGATTGGGCCAGTAACGGCCAATATCGATCAAAACTGGGCAAGTAACGGCCAATATCGACGAATGTTGGGCCAGTAACGGCCAATATCGATCACGTTTGACCCAGTATTGAGTCGATATTGTGACGATATCCTGTGCTGCTAGTGATGCATGCTTGCCAGGAAATTTCATTTATGTTTTTTTTATTTGTAGGTCCCGCAAAAGACGTCCAAGTTCCTCTCAGGACGACAAAGAGGACGTGATGGATGAGTGCACGGCGGCCCTCGTCCTCATGAGTCTCTCATGCAGTCCTCATTCACCTTGTATCGAAGGTAAGTACTTCACTAACACACATAATAAGCAAGAGAGTAAATAATTCATTTTAATTGTAGTAGCGTCTAAAGCTTTCTGTGTGATAGCGAACAAAAAAAAAAAAAAAAACTTTAAGCTTATTAAAAGGCAAAAAAAGGAAAGGATTGTTTCACACAACTACAGGCCGAGTCTTTGAGATCATAACTCAAACGTTTACGGGAGCATAAAAACAGAGATCGTGTGGTGTAAGTGGTGTGTGCTGTTCACGTGACAGATTTTTTTTTTTTATTCATTTATCATCAGTTCTAACTGCTTTTATTCTTCCTTCCGTAATTCATTCATTTATTTGAATTTATTCATTATTTACTCATTTTTTATTCTTTCGTTACCTCTTTAAACATTATTTGTGTTTTTTTTTTCTTTCTTTGAAACGAAAAGACACCTGTTTCTCTTTATACAACACTGTGTGTAAAAAAAAAAAAAATCAGAAATATTCTTGCCTGGAAATTTCCAGTAACTTGCGTAATAAAAAAAAACAGCCACCTTTCAGTTTTCAGGAAAAAAAAAAAAGAAGGATGAAGCCAGATTTGAACTCGGGTTGTTCAGTTCAGCGTTTTATTGACTGGACTAAACTACCAGTGATAACATGGCTTTCTATCATCGGCCTTCAGATTCCATCAAATTTTGGTCACTTTTTGGAAGGACGTGAGGCTAAAATTTCTTCCTGTTTTCTTAAAATAATTTCTTTCTGAGACTTTTAGCGGTATATTACCTCACTGGCATCTATAGATGGACCATAATCACATTAACCATTTCCAAGCAGAGTTTTGCTGGTGCTGGACAATAACATGTTATTAAAAATCCTCTGCAATCTGTGTTCAAGATCACATAATATATTACCAATTCGCTCCACTATTATCTTAAACCGCAGTCTATTCTAATGTAAACTAACGCATTTTTTGTGACACAGTATCGAGTACACCGAAACAAGTGTGTAGAAAAAAAAAGGGTGTTGCCTATGGCCAAATTTTGATAATCTGGAACTAAATTCTGTTTATCCTGAATTGATTTGAAATTATTTATGGCTTTTAGGCATCTCAAGCTCAGAGATAGGGTAGAGACAGAGAGGATGGTGAAGATAGTCGGCCAGGGTCTAGTTTGTAGATACCATCCCGCTATTTGCTGGTGTGACTGAGGAAAAACTCTTGGAGAAATCTCGATAGAAGGCCGCTGGGAACACTCCCAGGACCTTCCGATTGCCAAGATAAAAAACGGTCTAGCAATTGAGCGACGGCCGGCCGATCGGCGTTTATCCCGAACAAAGTGATTTCTCTCTAAATGTCACTTCTTTGTCACGAGTTCAAATCCCGCCGGTGTTCATTGTAACGTAGTGGTTCGGAACCCAGTTTATCAAAAACTATAGGTCCCATCCTTAGCAGCTCACCAGCTCGTTTAGGACGTTAATAACAATTCACTCACTCACCTCACTTCTTTATATCTTGTAGAATGAGAAAACCACATTACCTTTTTTCTTTTATTTTAAACAGTCTGAAAACGTTTTACAGAGCTTTTTCCTTTTTATGCAATCTTTTTTTTTTTTTTTTGGCAGAAAAAATGCAGCCTACAAGACAGTATTAGGAGTCATTATAGGCTTGTTCGACGTCAGTAAGACTAGACGCAATTTTTGTGGCCAAATCTGGTGGCATCATATACCATGGACGTATTTAGTGGGAGGGGGTCTGAAGATTTTACGTAAATTCACACCCAGACAGACCTCGGACACTCCAAAGGCGTTGAACTCCCTCCCCCGTGAAACTAACTTCTAGATAATTGCCTGTCATATGCAATAATATTTTTTTAAAAAAATGCAAAAGATTTTTAGACAAAAATAAACTTTATTTAGCTTAACTGAAGTCAAAACGGCTAAAATATTTTGTTATGTAAAGAAAAACATTGCGGCTGCATGGTAGTGTGCTGTAAACAACAGTGAATATTTCATGTATGTATTTCCACACCTCTGTCAGAGGAAGGAATCTAAAACATTTAAATATTTGTTTATTGTTTATTGAATGTGTTGTTTGCGGTTAGTTTAATTTATAATATTATATTCAGCACGTGTCAAGAAGGTCGCAGGAAAAGTTTTTTTTTTTTAAAAAAAGAAAAAAGAAAAAAATATAATCACAAAAAGAAAGTAGATTAATGAACAAATGTTAAGAATAAGCAGTGTAGCCAACATAGCGAATTGAAAATGTCTGTAACCTCACAACCTTTATGTTAATTAAAGTTTTCGAATCTGACGCTACAGACCTTCTTAAAAATTAATGCTAGTAAGATTTTAAATTGGGAAAAGGCGGAATACAATGGCCAAACTCTGAATTCAAGGTACAATTTTTGCTTTTGCCTAGCGTGAGTGAAGGAGAAAGTGGGTTGAGATCAAGAGGTCTCTCATAAACAGTATAGACTTTAAATCTGTTCGTTCTCACTTGTTGATTCACAGGCAGCGATGTTTCCCACTACACTACGGAGAAAGTGTAAGAATTAGGCAGAGCCCGGATCGTAGGCGAAATGTCCGTTGTTTCATGTTCAAATTAACAGGAAAAGAGCTTGATTAAAAGTTGTTTGTGGGGTCTTAGACATACGTCCAGAAACGTTTTCACTAGTCCCCTATTTTCCTTAAGAAAAATGTGTAGTAAGTAATAGGTATATTCAGTGCTCTCATCAAAATATGATTTTGTGGAGCCGCGATGGCTTAGTGGTAGCCGGCCGAGGTAGCCGTGTGCTGTGAGGTGTTAGAACAGACACTCCAAGGTTGCGGGTTCGAATCTCGCTCTAGACGTATGGATCTTTATGTTTGTGCTTTAACTTAGGGTATAAGAAAAGTAAACGGAAAATAAAGTAATAATCATTAAATATACGAATTTAAAAAGTAAAAAAAAAAAAATGTGGTAGAACGCTCACCTCTGGTGCGTGAAGTCCCCGGTTCGTGCGATGTGGGTTTTGTGATGGACAAACGCCGAGTCCCATTTACTTACATTATTTTCCGGGATCTAGTCATTGTGGTCGAGATATAGCAAAATTTTCATATGACGTACAGTTATGTTGTTTTCAGCGGACCCCCCAAAAAATGTTTGGTCCTCTTCGGCAATCTCGATTTCTATGACCGTTTTAAAACTTGTGATTTAAAAGCTGGCAGATCCTTTTCATTTGGTTAACTTGCTCCATTTTAACGCTCCTTATCATGCTGTCCTACCCTTCTTTTTTTGTCGATTTTTGAAAATTATAGAAAAACGAAATGCAATATTATAATTTTGGAAAGTAGACTCCATGATGCTTATGGAACTCAGTGACATGAAAGCTGAAAATTGTTTTAAAGAATTAATTTTTAGCTGAGATATTTGACAGACAGCGAATTATGACGTCATTAGTTGGGCAGTCAGATAACTGATCTAGAATTGGATTCTTTGAAGCACTTTAAACTTCCTATCACATAATTATAAACAAAATGGAACTTACTTTCCAAAATTTTAATATTGCTTTTAGTTTTTCTATAATTTTCACAAATCGAAAAAAGGGTGGAGCAGCATGATAAGGAGCGTTAACAATTCACAAATTTTCACTTTGCTGTGTGTGAGGAGGAACAGTATTGATAAGCAATAATTATTATTCCGAAAGAGGTGAAAAGCGAGTTAATGGTACTCTCAGTAAAATATTACAACAGAAATCGCCTCAAACATCAATTTTAAAACTTTCTCAAGAGTTTGTAAAAGTGAAGCAATTTTTATGCCTGGACGGGAATTCCACGCAGTCTGGAAAGAATCTTCCGGTTTAGAAAGAAATAAGGCAACACTGCTCTGCACAATTCGTGTATTGCTTTTTCACATGCGATAAGAATTTGCTGAAATTGCGCATGGAAGATGCTGTTAAAAGGGCCCTGAAAATTTCCTTGCAGAGGAGACACAAAATTCTAGCTACGATACTGTTTTAGACACGTAGTATTATTAGTGATACTAAGATAAAAATTTCCAGATGTTCTTGTAGACCCGCCCACTTTTTAAAGATACCAACAAAACAGCAGAAGTTCAATGTGATTTTAATTCTATAAGCAAAACAATCCTGAAGCAAAAGTTTAATTGTTGTTGACCTATACGTTTGCAGTTCCTCCGTAGCCTTGAACGTGCTCCAGGGACGCGGTAACAACAGATAAGTAACCTTGGGGAGAAAAAAATCTATATTTCTTATCACAAGGTTGACAGGTGACGTAGTGGCAGGTAGCTAGGAGGAGGAGGAGGTGGTGTGATGCTCGTCGCTAATAATAAACGTATTTCCAATTACACAGTCCATCTAGCGGTGAGTTGCTGAAAGAGTTACCAGGTGTGAAGCAATCAGCACTGACGTCCAAACGAGCGCTTGTTTTGTTCACGCATTATGTAATGAGTGCATCCGAAGTTCTCCATTCCCTTCTTGTTTTGGAAGTGTTGAAAAATTGCCAAGTGTGTTACTGAGATCCTACACATCATCGAAGGAAACTGCCTACTTCTTACCAATAGTGACACATTCTTTCCTTTTTTAACTTTAAATCCATGAAAATGAACTTTGAATATTTCGTGCAGTTTCGTCTTCGTATCATACGCAAGTTATCGGACAGTTACAAGGGTTTAAATTTCAATACTTTATTCGTATCGTCCAAAGATAATGTGAGGCTTACTAATCACAAACTTTCTTTCCAGTATTTCTGTAGTATCTGTACTCAATCGCTAGCTGCTTAAATTTAGATATATTGTACTATGATTTTATGTAGTTAAGCCTAAGAAGTGACAACGGTAGCGGAAATAATTTAATTTCCAAGTACAATCCGCGTAATGGGTGCACGAAGAACTTTATTGAAATGTTGATTCTACTGTTGTAGCACCTTAAAATGGGGCACTAGCGGTACAGTTGACACCAGAGCTTAAACGGGCCAATCGGGTTATTTGCGTCAAGTTTTTGGCCGGGTCACCGATTCTATGCTTGAGACCCCGTCTGACCCGGAGGGGAAAGCAGAGATTTAATTGTTTCCTTATTGTACATTGTTACCTTTGAACAGTGTTTCATTCAGGGGGTGACCGGCACCGAGAACATTACCCCTTTCCCCGAGTACGAAAAATACGTCGCCGAAATGTTCCTAAAAAAAACTACGCACGCGCCGCCGTGAACGACGTATGGAGGATGTGTAGGTAGTGTTCCACATATTCTCGACCTATGGTACGAAGTGAGGTGGGGTAGTCATGGTCAGTCCCACACTCGATTGCCTTTACCTTCTCCAGGTACCCAGGAGTACCAAAGACACTCTTTACTCCATTTGATAGGAGGCTAAGTGCATCTCGCGGATTGGAGCGAGAAAAGTCTCCAGGGTCCTTTCCGGGATTTGAACTCCGGCAGCCCGATTCGTAGTCAGACACGTTACCGCCTTGCTGATATCCCCCAAAAGAACAAGAATACGGCTGGCGGTGTGCAAAGATTATTCCTGTGTCTCTCGGAAATGTTATTCTGAAATAAGTTTCTGTTTGGAGCATTAAATAGGATAAAAGCATTAAGCTCTCTAAAATGAATTTCCCAAACATGAGATCACTTCTCAAGTAATCTCACAAGTATTGGTAGATTCAAACCACACTAACAAGACCAGGTCACCGGGTCAAGATTAGGCCACCTCATCAATTGGGTCAGGATTCGATAATGAGGTCGCCAAGTAGTCAATCTGGCCACTTGGGTCAACACCGGGTCGCGAGTCATTCAGGTCAAGTTTCAAACCGAGTCACCTGTGTTCGGGTTCAGGTCGGGTCACCAGCCAGGCGACATCGGCATTTGGTCGGCGAATTTTGGGTCGACGTCGGTGGGCAGGTTTCAGCTCTGGTTGAAATTTGGTTCCTAGTTTTTTCGATCATTTAAACAACGAAAAGAAAAAAGCACATTGCGTTGTAGCAATATGAAATCCATGAAATAAAAAGATACGCGTTTTACAGCTTTTTTTTTAAAATAGAAATCTGACAGGTCATGACGTAGATAATATGTGACGTACAATTTGTGTAAGCAAATTTACTTTCAGGAGGAAAATAAAGTGATGAATAGAGCATGAATAAACAAGCAAATAACTACTCAAGAATAAAACAGGCTTTGTCTTTCAATAAGGGTGGTCGAGTGAAGTACAATGTGTCAAAAGGGACAAGGGCTATTGAAAACATTACAGGTGTTATTATCTTGTCCAAGCTTATTCGTTAATTGGTTCAGGACTTGATTATTCACCATCCGACTTTTTTTTTTAAGGGGGGAAATTCATATATTTTCCCTTTGCTGACAGTACTGAAAAAATATGACGCTTATTTTGCAAGTTGAATACTAGAGTCAGCAGAATCGACGAAAATGATTCAGCTATCAAAGTTGACATCTTATGTATGAGTTTACCAGAACACAATTTATGAATCATTTGTGTCTTAAGTAAGGAAAAGAGAAGAGGAAAAAAAATATGAAGTTTGGTTCAGAATTGCGCTTTGACTTCTTACGTTTTACCTTTTTCATTCGATTCATTTGCTTAACTTATTTTATTTTATTAAAAAAAAGAAGAAAAATTGAGTGCTTGCAGTGTTGGAAACTTACTGATAGTAATCATTTGGCTGTTTTTTTTTTTTAAACACTACTTTCTCTCTGCGCTGGTGTTGTGTAGCAAACTTCTAAGCTGGAGTTTGGAATTTTGGAGTTTTCGATTCTCTGGATCACTTTCTCTAAAATTTGTGTGTATTGTTGGACGCCTTCCTCCATCTAACATATGAAGCTAAAAAAAACTGTCTGTCTATTTGTATGTTGGTTCTACAAATCCATACCTTTAGGCCGATGTGAACTGTCTACTTAATTTCAGCAGACCAAGAACGTAGGATAAGTCTATTCCCAAACTGTTGACTTTGCGGGAAGATGATGACGATGGGTGTTCTGCCCGCAGGCATGTCCTGATCCGATTGCCTCTGGGCGGTAAACCGATGGTGGTTTGCTATTGCTTCCATTAGATGAAGATTACATCCTAAGAACGGGACCTAGACTTTAACTTACACTCCCAACCACTTGTGTCCCCACGTGGAATCGATCCCAGGACGCTTTGATTACAAGGTAGAGAGCGAGCATTCACCCACACAAAATAGCATTCTTCAATCTTAATTGAATTTAATTGATGACATTTAGGCCTCTTTGGTGCAGATCGGTATAGAGTAGAGGGGGAAGGTGTGGGGAAAATCCGATAGGGCTTGAAGGTACCATCCGGCGATTAGTCTGCTGTAATTTGGGAAAACCCATGGAAAAAATATCGGTCAGGATGGCCGGCTACTGGGTTCGAACGAAATGCGTAGGTAACGCTCTTTCTGTGTAACTCACACAGTCTCAATATTGTTTTGATTGCATATCTGGAAGGCGAAGACAAGCAGAGAGCCGAGATACAACACAACCTCCGGGTTGATAACGAAAGCTCAAGAGGAAATCTTGAGATGAGGGAGGACAGGACGGGTGACCACGAGCGTCTCGATTCACCTAATTATCCATTTCTAGAATTTTATGTAAAAAGCGAAGAAAGGAATTATTATTGTATGATTTCTCTACTGCTCGTCTTCAGCACAGCTGTATAACTGTTCATTGCCAGAAATGACGCAACAGGTTGCAGTAGTTTACACAGCTGGCGTTGTTGCTCTGTCGAAAACTTCAATCAGGGGCGTTTGCAGTGAACGTACAAGCAGAACAGGCAGACCGCGAATAGTTAATTACGGACGTTGTTGGGTCGCAGCCGCGGTTAATCTAAGAAATTGAGTAAAGCAAGGAAAAGAAAACTTCAAGCAATTTACTAGAAAGACAGCTCTTTTCTCGAACGACTAGCACTCTCATACGCTAATATCACAATGGAAACTGATTACCCTGTTTAGTTACAAATGCATGAGGCAGTTACGTGGCGTATCATTTCCTTCTTTTTTTTTTTGAATAAATCGAGACGGCATATAAATGTTATTTAGTTTCGTATATTAGCTCCTTTAAAGGCGTCAAAAATTAAATACAATAGCAAATGCCGTTGGTAGTAATTGTTAGTGAAGAGCAGTGTTTTGAAGTCACCTGAGTTGAGTGGTATTAACAATTAAAGAAGAAAAATCGGACTTTAGATCGACAGCGAGCGGTGCGCAGGTTCGACCCTCGCTGCCAGCCATCCTGACTAAGATTTTCCAGAGTTTTTCCTTACTTTCACCATGCGAATTCAGGGATGGTATAGCTAAGGCCCTGGCCACTATATTCACTATCCCTTCCGCCGAGGGACGTCATCCCTTACACATGACGGGCTTAGACTAAGAAGTTGCCAGTTTACCTCGTATAAAAAAATAAAACAATATTAAATAGAAAAAAACAAATAAATTCGTTCTCAAGGACAGAAATACGATGCACAAACAGGGCCACAGTGGCTCAATGGTATGCCTATCCAGACGGTCGAGCGGTCTGGCGCGGTAGTCTGTCGACCCAAGGATCGTGGGTTCGAATTCCACCTCGGGCATGGATGTTTGTGAGTGTGTTTTAACTTAGATTTAAGAGAGAACAAGTTCTACAAGGATAAAAACAAGGTAAACAAGAATATCACAAGTTAAACAAGTAAAAACAGCCCGCTTAGGGCAAACATAAAAAAAAAACAAATGGTAGAGCACTCAGTTCTGTTAGATCCCATCACCATGCATACGGCCTGAGCCTAAAGGCCTTAAAATTAAATTCAAATTCAAACAACGCCCAAACTAGAACTATTCTATATGATATTACTGATAATGTTCACATGTAGGTAGGACTGTGAAATGTCCGAATTTCAATGTTAATTGAAAGTTCAACGCTTTGATTAAAAAAAAAAAAAAAAAAAAAAAAAAAAAAATGGATGTAAGTTTATTTTCATAAAAACTGAAATATCGTTTATTGTAAAAACACCGAAACTAGTTTGAAAATATAATTTGAAATAAAAAGGTTCGATACTTAATAGTTCACTTTCTTCCCTATCGAACTTTTGATATATATATAAAAAAAAATGTTAATTCGATATTTTAAAGAAATGTCAAGAAGTAGATTTTATATATTCTTTCGCTCAAGTAGGAGTTGTCGATATTTGAAATTGAATATAGATGTTCGGTGTTTTTGGTATATCGATAATTTACGAAATATCAATATATCGAAAATTAACAAGTATCTGTATCGAAGTTTCGATATTTTTAAATGTCGATATCAATTCTTTATATTGAACATTGAACACTGAAGTGGAGAACAATTTATATAGTACCTCTAACGTAAGCAATTCAATATATACCTCGTGTTGTGAGTCGGGGATTTTGCAATGTATGTATTTATATCTCTAAAGCTCATTTTTTTTATTTATTTATTTTAAGCCTTCTCATACACACACAACTTGAATCTGGCAAATAGGAATGTTTGCTTTCATATTGCAATGTATCGTTGTTTATGCTGTACAACAACCGTACTAGTTCTTTACTGGGAAACAATCACTCACGCAGGGACGTAGCCAGAATTTCGTTTCGGAGGGTGTCCACCAGTTTCTTTTGGGAATCCAGTTTCTTTTTATGTATATAAAATGTACATGATTACCCCTAAATTTATACTAATTTTACAACGACATCGAAATTTGGGAGGCGTAGTAGCCGGCCCCCTGGCTACTACGCCACTGCACTCAGGTAAAATAAAAAAAATATATATATTTAGATGACGAGATCTGGAATTTTTACGCTTGGTAATGTTCCTCTATTTTCATTATCGCCTTTAGACATCTTTGGTTTAGTCCACGAAAGGGAAGGGTTGTGAAAAATCAGGTCCTAGTTTCAAGGATCTATTACGGCATCAGTCTGGTGAGACTGAGGAAAACTTTTTTTTTTTAGAAAAAACTCAGTCAGAATTACTGGCCGCTGGATTCGAACTCAGGACCTCCCGAATGCAAAGACTTTACCAACTGAGCTACGGTCGCTAGCTAAAATAAGCTTCCAGTCTTTAATCAAAATGGTGTAGCTAATAAAAGAAACTGTTTGGGACATTGTCTAAGAAGATATTGAATAATGAGAGTCAGAGGAAGAAGGTGCATGTAAATAAAGGAATGGGTTATTTTTTCTTCTTCAAAGAATGTAATATACTAAGCCCAAATGCATATAAAAGTAAGGAAATCTAAAAAGCAGGTAAAGAACATTGGTGTTTACATTCCTCGAAAGATATCATCGATAATTCTGATTACTATAAACGTTATCAAGAACGTAAAACTTCAGAGGTCAGAGAAAAAAAATATATCAATGCTGGAAATTCTTCTGTTTTTCCTACAAAGACGAAACCAATAAAAAAATATATATGTTCACAATAAAAAATGGCAAATTCCCTGCAACTGACAATACTATCTCAAAAGGTCAAATGAATATCGGAGGTCAAGGGTTAACGAGAGAGAAAAAAATGCCCCCATATGGAGCTAGTCGCGTGTAAGAACACTTTTATAAATAACAATTCGTTGCATGCAAGAACGTTGTACGTATATTGATGACGTTTCTGTTTTTTCAAGAAAGGAAGAAAGAAAGAAAACATAATCGTGCTTTCTTTATGTTACAAATTATATACTTTTAGCCAAAAGCTGCGTCTAAATTACGGACAACGAAAGACAAATATAGGAAAACAGTTTCGATCAATCCAACTTGTGGGCTGTGTGAATTTAGTTAAGTTATTCCAAATAACAAAAATGGAACGAGCAGGATATAATATAACGTTGAAGTTTTCGGTAGTTAAGGGTCAGGAGCATTTCTGGGAACGAATTATAATGGCGTACATAAAGAAAAAAGTAACTTGCACGACAGTAGTGCCATCCAGTGCCCAGTGGCATTGATATTAAAAGGCTGAGAACAAAAAGACGCTGAACCCGACAAACGAAGCGACCCCAGTCAAATATGGTATTCGTAAAAGTTAAAGAAGAGTCTTTCAGATAACGGGGCGGGAGAGGAAGGGGGGGCGAGATTAAGAAGACCCGCCCGCGCCCGTCGTAACACATGCGTATTCAACGCGTCATGATCATCATTTGAGAGTATAGTAATGTCGTCGCTTGGCTTAGCTGGCTGCCGATCTCGGTCACTCTTCCAACGGGATTTTTGCTACTACTTCAAACAAGGTTGATGACCTCCGCCATATGTGACGTCATAAGTTCCCATGATTCACAGCCTAGGGAGGGAAGCAATGTCGTTTTTTTCTGATTTTTTTTTTTATTTTTGATGTGTTTAAAGAGTTTTCTTTCTTTGTTCCATCGCGATATTACGCACGCGATGTTATTTTCCTTAAAAGGAAAAACACCGATAGAGAAACTTTTTTTTTAACATTATTATTATTATGCTTCGATGGTTGCAATTTTCTTAAGGAAGTTTCTGTTCGATGGTGAAGTTCGTTGAATACTTGATTACAAGATACATAAACAAAGAAGGAGACGAGATCAACCACATTTGACACGGGTGATCGAGGTCAAAGCTTCAAAATGGAAGATCTGTTGTCACTGCTAATGCCAGGCACTTACAGGGTGTGTCAAAACTTGGTGTATTTGCGTTTCCAAACAGCTTTCTTTCTTTAATAAAAAGAAAAAAGAGAAAACTAATGGTTTGCTTCTTGAAGAATATAAACAGAGCATTGCTACATTGCAATATTTTCTACGCGTCAGCCATCAATATGTTTGCAAAATCTCAAAATAATCTGCACCATTGCGGAATACATTTTACAGCTGTATTTTCGTTTTTTACAATGGTTTTATGTAGGACTAAAACACTGTAGGAAGATAATTGTTGGAAAATACACAAAAATTGACCGCTACCCTCACCGGGACCCGAACCTGGATCTTCTTCCCGTTTCCGGTTGGGTGTGTTTCTTTTTTACCTGACCGGAAACTGAGATATGCGAATTTGTGTTCTGATCACGGGAGCGGTAAATTTTCCAATATTTTCCAGCAATTTCTAAACAAATCTCTACGACATTTAAAGAATGATAAATTATATGTTTTCTGTAATAATTCTCCACATTTAAAATTATCTTAAGTAGTTCTGGGCTTTCGATAGTCTATACTGTTAACATGCAAACGGTCCCTGGATCGATCTTCGGTGGGGACTTACAATCTTAGCGTTGATCTATTATTATGACGTCAACTGAGAAGTTATAAGAAGTAACAGACTCGATAGCGAGATGCATTGACGATGGGTAGTACTTGCGCTGACAAAGTGACCTTGTGACACTCTTTTTGAACTAGTACGCTGAGCTGGTCGGGTCGGGTTAAGCCCCGACCGGACCCGTGAATGAGTACATTCGACCTTATCCGAGTAAGACAGACCCGACCCGTTACCCTAGTGGATCTGACCCTACTCGACCTGTGGTCCGAGTGAGTTTGGCCGATCCGACCCGTTTGGGAGCAGTAGTTTGAACGGAAGTTACCTGACAGGCCAAGGACCTCAATGAGCTATTGAGATAAGGAATTTATATTTTAGCTTTGTTTGAATTCCTGCATTTCACTTGTATTTACTGCTTAAGTCCGTCTGAAGATTAGAAGATGACGTCACCCGAAGATTACAACTTCCAAATGTGACAAACATTTTTTTTTTTAGTAAAATTAGACGTCTTTGTTGTTTTGCTTTTCAGAAATCATGCTTAAGAAAGTTTTTTTTATTTTGAGTAAAATTTATCGTACTTACAGTATGGGGAAAGTAACGGCCAGAACCTTTATTCCATGTACCATCACAGGATTTCTTCTGGTTGCACTATCGAAAGCGTTTAAAAAAAAGCTTCCGTTCCGTTAGAATGATTAGCGATGGTAACCCTGCATCGCATAGGTGTTCAATT
>JAGDQP010045015.1:0-15716 GCA_022664845.1 Lepisma saccharinum
AGTCTTGACCAGGTTCAATGTCGTTCCCCCATGCGGATGCCTTGAAAAGTTGCAACACGACCACTCACAAATCGCTCGTTCGAAACCTAAAGGCGTATTATTGCCAGATTTCTGCGTGGAGCATGTGCCCCCCACCGCCTATAACTTTCGAACATTCAGTAGTAGCACAGAAGATATCATAAATGAATAAAGGCAGAATGATCAATGGAGTTTGAGAAATGATGAAGAGCTAACAATAACAACAACAAAAATACATGTTTTAAGATGAACAAAAGATTCTGTATTTCATATTACACATTGTTGTCGTCATACAAGAGGCAAAAGAACCTTACTGGCAGGTTACATCACAATTCTTAATTAAAATTTTAATCTTCAAAAAGTATTCTTATCTTTTTTAAATTATTGTTTTCTAATTTTACATAATTTTTATCATGCTCATGCATGGTTTAACAGTGACACCTACGTTTGAAATAATACATGAACATGTTATTTAGGTCGTTAAATAATGGCACAATATTATTGTGTAGTGTTTTAGTGTACAAGTTCGAAGGTACGATTCGAGTCCGGCTACTCAGTCTGAGTTCGATCTCGGACAGTCCGAGTTCGGTATACGACAGTTGGTGTCCGATTTCGGACAGTTTGAGTCTGGGTTTGGACAATCCGAGTCCGGACATTAAAAAGTCTCGGTAGGAAGAGGCCTAGCATTGACTTCAAGCAAAGTGTAAAATTTATTTAAATAAGTTTCCTCATCAGATTAATACATTTTAAGGCAATTAATTAATTTCTTCTGAAAGCTTCGCGCGTGTGTTTTGGAAAACGAATAAACATTTCTCGAAACAGGTGAACGTTTCATTTCAATCTTTAACATCCAATCAAATCCTTTCTTTTATGTTAAACGAGCAATATAGAGGCGGGCGTGTGGGCTGCACTCGTAGGTAGACTTTTTCTCTATCAGTTGTGGAGAAAATTATTTCTCGTTGGTGAATCAAAGATATGCCAAGCAGAAATTAATGTAATATGCAAATTTTGATACCTTTAGTAACTTAGGATAAAACCTCTCTAATGAATTGGTTTTGAGTGGATTTACCCAGCATGGCCTCGGGTGATTGTCATTGCATGATTGTAACAAATTAATTGTTTCCTACAAAAACGAGATCCATGTATATATTTTCTTATTTTTGGTAGATAATGAATAATTTATTGATAATTTTCAAAGCGGTAATTAGATCTTATTCATCATCAGTGGTCAATCTAGAATAGCAGATCCTTCAACGCCTGTCAATCCCTTTCCATTCAATCCGATCTTGCTCTTTGCTTTTTCTTACCTTATGATATTTCCTCCTTAATACCGTCAAAGAGTTGCATTCGTCCTCTTCTTCTTTTCCTCTCAATCATTTCTTCAACTGCAGCAATTAGTACGCCCGTGATTCCGCCAGATCCTCTTCCTCTTTAAAGGGGTCTATTCCCCCGAAAAATTCTGGACAACACCCCGCAACTTAAATTTTTTTGTGGTCAAAACTCCACTTATACTCCCACAAACTGAAAATCCTAGCGGAATCCCTGAGGACGTCCCTTTAAGATTTGGAAACTGTCATCTGGATCGTCTTTCAAATCTTTCTTAGGCACAAGCCTATTCTCTATTGTCGGACCACTGACCGCCGTTATACCTTTCTTTAAATTTCAAGAGTACCTGTTACCATTGTAACTTGAGTTTATGTAATGACGTAAATTACAATTTGTTATAGAAGTCATGAATATCTTTGGAATCGTTATAAGCCCACGTGGAAGTGTGCAACCAATTAGGTGCCTAGGAGCTTTTCAATGATGTATCAATTTAGTTATCTTTCTATTCAAGCCCTAGGCCGTCTGTGAAGCCGTAGGTCAGCTTGGTTGCGCGATCACAATCTTGGATATCTCTCATGATTAGCTATTTAGCATTCTATACGTTAGTGAAGGTCCCGTTTGAATGTAAGAGTTTTAGGGTTATTTGCATCAACACTGACTTCTTGGATATGTAGAACAGGATATAAGTAAGGTATGCATAGCAACAAATATATAGTAATGGACGAGATATAAGAATGAAACCTATATCATACGGCAGTTAATGTAAACTGTATTACTTTAACACCACAAAGTCACCATTTAATTTCTCCAAACATTGCACCCATTTTCGGGATCTATTCATGAATAACGTTGATAGTCTTCTTCTGATCCACGAATCCACATCACATTGAATGTCTTCGTTGGATGCATAATATTTCTCCTTCATCTCGTCGTTCAACTCTGAGACAGTGTTGTCAGGCGGAGGGAAATTTTCCGAAAAACGGGAAAATCTATGAATAAAGGGGGGAAAAAATCGGGAAATTTATTTGAATCTTTTTGGCACTTGTTTAAATTTTCAGTAATTTTAAAGGTAAACTTAGCAGGCGGGATTTTCTTTTATAAAAATTGGATTATTATTTTTTTCAGTATTTCGAGGGAAATATTGTGACCTGACAACACTGCTCTGAGACGACCTACAAGTAAGTATGGCGGAGCTATGCCACGTCTATGCTGATGGTATGAAACGTCTGTCAAATTCAACATTATCACTGTTTCCATCGTTTCTTGACTGACATGAGGCCGTGAATTGTCATAGTGCAAAAAGAATATCCGATTTGTTGTTATCTGCAGTCAATCGCGGTGTCCTTGAAAAGGAATTTATTGTGGAGCCAATGTGATTGTGTTTTTGGATTTTCACTGGCAAAGGGATTCTGGATGATGCAACTCCACTGACTCTCTCTTGTTTTTTGGTTCATAAAGATAAACTGATTGATCTCTGGTGATAATATTTAGGAGGAAGTAAATCCCTTTTGGCTGATGTTGATCTAGAAATTCTTGAACAAGATTTCGTCTTTGTTCAATCAAACCTCCGCTAAGTGCCACGGGACTTATCTTTCTAAAAAAGAAATAAAAACTTCCCGCTGCTAACAAACGGATTATATTCCCTGCGCGTTTTTTAGTTACACTGTTATGAGTTGTAACAACAATGGTTAATTCCCTCCTGGCGTCTAGTTTCGTACTGTTTGTAGAGTTGTAGTAAAATGTAATTCGTGGCAAGTCAGGAATTTAAACATACTCCCTTCTGCTTGACCGCTCCTGTCGAGCACTGATTGTAAGACGTCTGCTCGATTTGTGTTCTACTATTGCACTCAGTTCTAGTCACAGGATTTATTGAAATAATGAGTGTTAAAAACACATTTGTCCCTGTTCAAACGAAGCTGGAGGCCATCCGAAGAACTGATAGGGGCGAAACCATAAAGAAAGATTGCTGCAGATCATGAAGAACGGTAGTGCTTCGAGTGACGCTCACAAACGAGTCTGTTAGCGGCACTCACATTTATATACACCTAATTTCGGATCTAGCGAATTATAAGCCCGATTTTGATGCTTGAACTTACATTTGAAAGCTCTTTGCCATACTAAGACACAGAACAAAAATGGGTTAGTCGGACCTCCCTAGGACCCCGCTAGGGCTGTTCGAAAAAAATAATCAAAATTTAACATTTCTGATTATAGCACTGACCCCAAACCATATAGGTGACCAAAACTTGCGGAATCGTAATCTACGCTTCAATACCTTTCAAACGGTGTATCACATGTTAAAATCAATGAAGGGGTTCAGACGTTGTGACTTTCTATAACCCGATCACAGAATTTTCACAAACGATAAAACAAATATGTCTGTCTTATTTCTTTTGCCTCAAATGGTTGTGGTACCTGCGGGTTTTGCGGTCCCCGTAGGAGTAAAAAATGCTTATTTTTTTATATAGAAGTTACTGTTTTCTAGATTCGGAGCCTACCATGGTCCAAAATCGAACTTTTGTATGAAGACTTTATTTTTTACTCGATTTCAACCAAGTGGTAACGCAATGTGTGCATATGGAAAAAAAAATAATCCATGTAAATTTTGGGTCGAATCAGTGCATGTATGTGGGTACCCTTGATAGAGCTATACGAGTATTACCTGAAATCAAACTTAAGTATGAGGGCCGTGCTCAGTTTTCATTCGATTTCGACCAAATGGCCTATAGAGAAAAGGAGTCCGAGCAAAATTTGAGCAACATCGGCGTATGCATATTTTTTTTTTTAAAAAAAAAAAAGCAGCCTTACAAAATAAGAGATATCAGTACAAAAACCCTTTCGGGGTAAAGGGAAGCGTGACGCAAGAATTCTACTCACAAAAGAAGTGATATCCATTCTGCGAGTGACTTTGTGTCACTATGGCGAAAGGGAGGATACTAAGCCCCTTAATTTTCTATTAAGAAGAAAACACTTCGGTCATAGTAATGTAGGGAAACATTTTCAACACTTTTCGCACAGCGGTATGAGCTGTACCATAAGACACACCACTCTGCCCAGATAACCTACGCAGGGGCTTATGCAGACCTATGGCCATTGCTGCCCTGATATCCGTTACTTTGTCTTCTGTGAGAACTTTCGGTCTACCACTTCGGGGTGCCTCAGCCAAACCCTCTGTTCTCTTGAACTCATCATACAGGCGTTTAATTGTTGATTCATTCGGAGGTGTCTTCTCAGGATACGCCTCTGCGAAGCATGCGGCGATGGTTTCGTAACTCAAACTCCGTATGTACTGTTCCAAAATGAAGAGCTGTTCCTCAGGTGAGTACACCATCTGCTGTGGACCTCTACACTGCTTCCTGCCTCAACTACCACCACCAGTCACCTTGCAACACAATAGAAAATAAATATTACATGGGTTGCGTGATTTTTTGATCACGCTGTAGAATTTTAGCTGGTATGAATGGAAGACTCTGGCTCCAAACCTCGCGGACACTAAAAACTCAGATTGTGAGATTAAAAACGTTTTGTCTCATCCATATAATTCGAGTTTTTTATAATCTAAGATCGCCTCGATCTTATCCAACTCGAATTATCGAGACTACCGTACTATCATCGCTCCAAGTTTGTCGGTCGAATGAAGAAAGAGAGAAGAAGAAGAAGAAGAAGAAGAAGAAGAAGAAGAAGAAGAAGAAGAAGAAAAGCGTGAAACTGCGACGCTTCAATTTTATTAATGGATTCTTTGTTCGTGGCTGTCTTGACCCCAAAACTATTATCTTGTACTTATTGATTGCCCATCAATGGTTATGGCTGGAAAAAGCTATTATTTACAGCTATCTTCCACGTCATAAGAACGTCTTTTAAAGCCAATATTGAACTGTCTTATGTTTGAAGATAAACACAAGGAAGAAACAAGTTGAAAGAACTTTGACGAAAGAAAATATATGACTGGTTTCCTGGTTCAATCTCTCCAGTGGCGATGCGTGTCGTGAAAAAGCAATTACGGCGTTTGATATCACAAGGCGTCTTTTCTATCAGCACAGAAAATTACTCACAAGGAAAGTATGATTAGAGGACGTTCAGAAACACACTTTTGCAACATTTCTAGAATGAGAGAAGATACAATTGGGGTCAGGATAGTGCATATTTCCAACGCTAGATGGCACCATGATCTAATTAAATATTTAATTCATTTTTTGTTCCTTCCTACTACAGCTAAATAGTATTCTACACATCAGTGTTGACACAGCCCTAGCTTTGGAGTAGGCTGAAAAATAGTACCAAATTGAAACAAAGTGGGCTGAATTCATTTTTTTTCTCTACGCCAGTATAATACATGGCTCTATAACACGAAATTAAAAGGCATTCAGTTATTGTTCATTCTACTATGTTTTGTAACGAAGCATACTGTATTAGATGCAGGAAAAGTCTGAAAACAGACACGTTTGAAAACGTGGTAATTATCAAATGGGGCTGAATTGGGTAGAATCGTACCAGCTTATTTACAAGAAGGGCTGAAAATGCCAGCGTGGTACCAACGGGCTGAATAAATGACAAAAAGGGCTGAATTTGGTACAATTGTACCAAGTGTGGCAACGCTGCTACAAATTCAAACTTCCAGAGCTTATTTATAACCTTTTCCAAGATTTCTATCTCCGCTATTGTCTTATTCTTTATTTTGTATAGAGTGTTCAAGTAGGTTTATTATTGTACATTTAAATATTCGCTACAACTATAAAGCGATTTGTATACTTGAACATGCCGAAGGAGCATTGGAAATGTTTGTAAGGAGAATATCCCATTACAGATGTTGAACGATTGTAGTACCATCTACCGTTAAGAATCTCACGTTTACAATCGTAAAGGGAAATTATATATTTCAAGAGCTTCATAATTAGAGCGTCTCGCGATCGGAATATAAAGCGAAGCCGCGTCATCTACGCGCGATCATTACCATCTAGTGACATTGTTATGTATGAATACTCTGAGCTGTGTAAATAGAAGTTCCAGACAATGGTTTGCAAGCTACTTGCGTGGTTAAGCGCATAGTGTCGGATTGCTAGACCGGGTTTAGATTCCCGGCTGGATAAGCTTTAGTTTTTTTTTTCAAAGGATATTTTTATACACTCATATTTATTAACAAATGTTTTCTTGTACTTTTTTCGTATTTTCAATATTGTAATGTACCGTGCTTTAGTTTAAAGGTGCCGTTTATAATCCTGTCTTGTTTATCTAAACTTATAAGTGTTCCTTTACATTTATTAATGCCGAGTGTGCGTTAGCGAGCAAAAACGATTTAGTTAAACTCAGGTTAGATATCCCTTTTTATCGTATTTACACGTATCGAACTCAGTCACCGAACACACGTTTAGTTAACTTATTTACGTTACTTTCCAGCTACATATTCCGATTGCCAAATGTTTGTGTTCATATTATATGTTCTGCTCTGGTATAAATACGTATTATCAGTTTAGTTATGTGTTTCACCAATAAGCGGAAGGACTTTAAAAGTATTTGTCCATTCCCAATTCTTTTCTATTTTTCTTACAGCCAATCCTTGAAGGGTTATAAATTATCACTGACATAAAAACTTGGCATGTAGAAAAAATTAGTGTTAATTTAAATTTCTTAATATTTCCATCTTCAGATCTTTAGTATTAAAAACAATTACTTGGGAAATATATTAACGTTGTGTTGGGCCGTTACAAGGGCTGGTTATTACAGATCAGTTACGCTCACTAACCTGAGGTAACCGGTAGAGCTAGGTTAAACTGTATAACCCTTGACTGATTTTCAAAGGACCCATTAGTACGTTCACTAATCTAGTATAGTTGTAAAAACTAGTTTAAACGGTAGAGCTGTGCTGATATGCAATAGACCCGGTTATTATGCTCACCAACTTTTTAAACTTTGGACCTCTCGACTGCTATGCGAAGACTCAGAATCAAACTCTGGTTAGTGTATTTTCATTATTATTTATCAGCTTTATTTGTTTCGTTTCCTTTCTCTAAATTGGTGGAGTGTTTTATTATAATAAAATATAATTATTAAATAAAGAGGAGCGTGATTGTTTACACAGAACCAGCTTCAGTTGAGGACACGTTTTAAAAGAAGTCATCCCCCCAGAAAGCAAAGCAGTAGTGACTTTATAATACTAAGTACCAAAAATGCACACATAAAATTATGTACGTTTAAATTTTATTTCTTTTTAAACCAATCAGGAAACTCATTTCTGAATCGTTTACGTAAAACAAAAAAAAATCTATTAAAAAAGGAATCTACAATTTGTGAATTTTGTCTTATTCTAGTGTATCAATATTTAAAACATGTTATTGCTTTCATAAACTGAATTTGATTGTGTTTGGGATCTTTAGGTATGTTTGGCTGACGTCAAGATATGTTAGAAGGGGAAGGTGTGGGAGCGTAGTGGTCCATAGACTGACTTGAAATTACAATTCCGAAGTTATACTGACGTGACTGATAAAACCCTTGGAAAAAGCTCAGTCAAAATGGACTGCCGCTGGAATTCAAACCCATGACAAACTAAATGCCAAGCCAACGCTCTACCAAGTGATCCACGGCTGTCTGGTATAGCTTTTATATGAACCAGGATGTGGGTGTATTAACTAAGATCACGATCATTCAACTCCAGCCTTTTCAGCGAATATACTGATTTCACATCTGAAGCCATTTTACCTTTACGAGTTTATCTCTACTCTTGAGTTACAAACGGGAAACCAGGGGTAAAAAGGTTGTAAAATGTTTTGAGGCTGTAAAAGTGCATAAACCAGATTTCGATTCTCGCTTCTTTTGCAAGTTAGGTTAGGAGGACTGAAGGAAAGTAATGACAAGATACCCTTAAATACGAAACCATTTTCTCTAGAGCTAAACATTCCTTCCTGTCATATTGACCACCCTCTGCAACACTGCTAGAAAACGCAGGACACCACTGACAGTTCCAGTCCTCCAAAGTCCTCTAGTATTTCCTTAAAAAATGGCGTCTCTTGAATTGAAATGGTTTCCTCTCAGTAGTTTTTCAAGTTTCGGAGACAGATCGAAGGCTCATATCTATCTGATGAGTATGGAGGATGTTCGTTTACCCTTTTCCCTAATCATGCTAACTACTCCCTCACACAAACTTCATTATGAGAGCGGAAATTTTCAATCAAGACAATGGACGAACGTCTTTGGAAATGCCGCCGTTTCGTCCACACCACAGGATGAAGATATTCCAGGTACCTGTGGTAGTACGCGACATTCAAACCTGGCCTTGAGTAACTGTATGATCACAGCCTCCGCAACACCCAAGCACGTCGTGTAACGCATACGACCTTGTGAGTTATTCCTACCTCTACATTCGTAACTAATCGGTGATAATAAGCTATTGTTAAGAGTTCAGTCCTTAACATTGTGTGTCTCACGAGTCACGACTTTCGTATTTAGTACCAGGGGCTGAGAAAAGCAGTTTTAATGAACAGTGTTTCCATATACCAAGTTTCAATAAAATCAAAATCTTACACCTAAATGTTTAGGCGTACGATAGTAGTATTCAATAACCAAGTGATCAAGTCTACTACCAAAATTATCCATCTTCTAGATCTGACGTTGTGACTAGTTTGCTTTTAACTTAAGATAATTTTATACTAATTACGCTCATCCTGCATTTAGTCTGTATCACGTTATAGTCTTCCGTTGCATATCTGATAAAACGTGCTATGAGCAAAACGTTTCTCTCTCTTAACAATACAGAAAACTCCACATTAAAATTAGGTCACGTTTCTACGGGAGAAGGCCATCACAAACCGGAGGTTCGCTACGACGGAACTTCATTTGCTAATCTGCTTAATAAGAGTCTAATCTCTCGCGCTCATCGTTCACGGAACATCCCAAACCAAAATCCCATTTTTAAAATGATTTACGTTTCGATGAAAAATTCACAATCTGATATATAATAGTTTGTCCTTCTCTTTCCTCCTCTCTCTCGCTCTCGAAGTCAGAAAATCCTGTAGAACAGTTTCTAAGCACGTAACCGCAAGTTGGAGCAACTTCATTTCTTTCAAGAGTAAAGAAGACAAATCGCTTCAACTTTTAGTCTAGCTTTTATTCTATTAGTCCAGAAGTTTACGCGATTCCTTGGCGTACAACATTTGGAGTTATTTTCAGTGATAAAGTCAATAAAACAATGAAGCGAAGATTATTTGGAAAGTTACCTGAGCTTAGTGCTAGTAGTTCAGTCTATCGCTGCTTATCGTATAGTAGTGACATCTCGTGAATGTGTGTCCAAATTACGTATTCCATTTAGCTCTATTAATTTATCTGTTTTGTGAACAGATGGCAACACCACAAACCTACCCTAGTAGCACATAAATATCGGCCGATATTAGTAACACACATTTTGCAATTTCAAACGATATTGTTATCCAATATCGGTCAATAACGAATGGCAAGCATTTTTATCGTTGAGAGGAATTTACTGTTTTAATAAACGGAAATACGTATATTTTTTACAGTTGTTTTAGAGGAAAACGTTATTTTTATTGACTGTATTTATTATACTACCCGTTTTATTTTTTCGTCTTCATTTATAGTTTAAAAATTCTTCTGCGACCGGGTTCGAACCTGCAATCTTGTGATTTTGTTGTCCGTTGTCTCAGGGTGTATTTAAAGGGATGATGATAATTCCAGGATGACCCTAAATTTAAAAAAGTTTTTGTTGTGGAAATCAGAAACGTATATAGGGGTTACGTGCGGAACCCCCTCCCCCGAAATTCAGAGATTTGTACAGAAGTAGTATATATTTAATATATAACTAGAGGTATATTAATATATAGTCGGACACAGTTTAGACATGCCAAACCCCATGGATCCTTCCCAAAACCAGTGTCTACATACGTGCCTACAAGTATAACCGGACCTCCTTTGTACTGATACACTCAGACCAGAATGTCCCGATTTTTTAACAGAGAGGTGGCAACCCTGCTTTGTTATCCTCTTTCGGTGAATCTAAAAGGGTGTTAATACAACACGATAATGCTCCCACATATCGCTCTAGGAACATGCAACAGGGATTCAGGGAACTACAGAGCAATGAGTTTCTACCTCATCCAGCATATAGCCCGGATATTTCTCCGTCTGATTATGGACTGTTTCCACCTTTCTTCCCACACTGTATCGTGTGTTCCTCTATGTTTCAATCTTTTTCATGCCAAACAGTTAATGTTGTGCGGCTCTAAAACATATATTTTTGTTTACATGAAGCAAAATATATTGGAAAGTAATTACAAAACACGCTTTTATTTATCTCTAAAACAAATTTAATCTTACTAATTATGTATTTCATGTATATTTCATTGTCATAAAATTGCGTTTGTTTCCTTCGGAAATTAATTTCATGGAAAATTGTTTTTTTAAATATTTGTTTAATTATTTTTGCTGAGCGCAACGGATTTGTAGCCAATTATAATACTCTTTACCGTTACTGTTATTAGATTTTACAATATTTTATGACATCAATTTTATTTTTATTTTTTAAAAAACATTGATATTTATAAGTACATGGCAGAAGGATTTATTTGAAGTTACAAAGTTTTTCTTACACTTGGTTGATTTTGACGTCAATTTATCATTTCCTGTTTTGTTCGGTGTAAAATTATTCTTATTTTTCAAGAAAAAACAGTAGTAATTTTTTTCTTAGAAAGAAAATGTCAGAAACATTCTGAAAGCAAAAGAAGTTTAGAAAGTGGATTTGTGTAATTCAACTGAATGATGAAAGTAGATTGGTGCAGTTCCACATATTAGTTCATATGAACATATCTTTGAATGGCCACCTTAGAAGAGGATGCCGCACTGCATAGTCTGTTGATGATAATTCTTGCACTGACAAATCTGTGGGTTACCTGCACATGGGTCCATTCCAAAAAACATTAAACACTTTATAAATTCCGGTGATGACGTAAGTTGTTGGATTTTGCGAGAAACTTATTAATCCAAAGATCCATGTATAACTGAGCGAGCCCCTGACAGGGAAATATGAGTAACAGTAGCGCTCCTAGTGTCAGGGGAACACAACACCAAACAAAATCGATACACAGTACTTCGCGTGGCATGACAGGTTTGGTTCTTACTTGTAAGACGAATTAGATAAGCATTTTCAAATTTCGCGGTTATATGATGGGCAAATCTCAAATGTTACCATATATCATGGCGTAGTGAAGTCTAGGCTGTTTTCGACAGTCGTTAAATGAGAAAATAAAAGAGCAAGGATAATATTTTTTAACTGATTCACATGTTATGTTTCCATGTAACAACGGGTCTCCTATTAATTTTTCGTCCATGGTTATGAATGTCCGTGGCTGCCAAGGTAAGCCATTAGGCCAAGGTTTGTATAATGAAAACTTTACGACTTCTGGCGCTGTGTAGCTTTCAATGTTTATTAATCCATCATTACGTAACTGAGCTTGGATACGGAAAATAAAAAGAAATTAGATGATTCCGAAAACTTTTATAGCGTTTTCACACAGGCGCCCTGACCAGTGTTGACCCGGGTCGACTCGGGAAACTGTGTGAACAGAAGTGGACTGAATCAAACTGACTGGTGTCAATGCGTGCCGGGATTGGCCCACTTCAATATGTATACTAAACCGTGATACAAAGGTGTTGGCCACTCTCGCGCAGGCGCAGAGCTCCTTGAACTATAAGTAACCCTGACAAGGGTTTGTTTCGAAACTGATAGCTTCGTATGGTGGTTAACTTATCAGAAAGCTGATCCACAGGTCCCAGAATCGAATCCTGGTGTGGCTACTTTGACATTTAAAAAAAAAACTTATAAAATATATTTATAAATACTTGATTTAGAAATTTATTGCAAATACTAAGGTCAGTTTCTCCAGTTGAAATTTCATTTTCACATTGCCATTCCATTTCTTGCGATGGAATAGCATCTGCACGAAGTCTCTTCTTTGGAGGTAAGCCAAGTAATTCATTTTTTAGGTCTCTCTCATAATAACCCGGCAAGAAGTGCTTCGAACAAATACGGGCGTTATTTACATTAATTTTGTCAGCCCGCTTGCACTGAGAAATCCACTGTTGATGAATAACTAGCTTTTTGTTTTAAACCTATGATAGAGTGTCCCTTCCGTTTTACGTCCATGATTACAACAAAGTGCAACAGCACTATTACCATTATTCTTGTTCATTTTTAAAACATAATGTGGTAAATCCTTTCAGAAGTAAGCTAACACCTTACCCGTACATTTTAAGTAAGCTTAAAGCTTCCCTCAAAGTCTTTTAACTTACGTCATCAACACAATGCAAAGTATGTATAATATGGGAAATCAATTTTGTTCACTTGTTGACAATGAACCCCTCTGCGTGACTGCTAATTCCCCTGTCGCAAGAGACACTGTGATAGCATGACTTGCCCTGATTGGTTGTTGTTGTCGTTACCTAGCTGGCGATTTCCAATGTTAGAATACAGACATTTCTCTAAACGCATACTCTTTGCTTAACGACAGTATCTGCCAGTTGGGTCATACATCATTCAGCCAATGAGGAGTGAATGCTTTACCTGTTATTTACATACCTTGGGTTACCTGTAAGTGAAATCAGTGATGATAATCAACTGACGTAACAACCGGCTTGCTCTGCTTGTAAACTCTGTTACAAGAGGGAGATTGATAATTACATATTAAGGTTTCCTTACTTAAAAATTTTACACACACGATATTTTAAAGAACGGAATGCAAGAGCTACAAAAAAATACAATCAATGTATATTTAGATCTTGTCACTAGCAGTACCTTAAACGAATGTGGTTTCTATGTACATTACTGTATAATTGAATCGAAAGCAGCGAAAATTATGGTTCTATTTAAACAGGAAAGACTTAAATGTATGAAGTACATATATAACATTACTTTCATAGGAAAACAATACAAGCTTTGCCCGTAATTCTTTCTGGATAAACTAGAAGAAGGAATAGTGAATTAAAACAATTGAAGAATGAATAGACGCACTTTACCTTAAATTCTAAAAATTCATGAAACATACACATACATAATTGGTATTTCAAGTGCAAAGACCATCGATCATGTTGTTTTATATATAATCACAGCCATATTCGATCCACTACTGGATGAGGCCTCTCCCCGGAGGGAGTAGTTGGTCTACTGCTCCCACGCTGACCAGACGGGTTAGGAAAGGAGTGCCTGAGCTCTCACTGTGATCGCCACTGTCTTATATTCATAGCATATCCCCAATTGCATCACGCTGCTAATTGGGCACCGTTCCAGACCCACGCACCTTGGAAAAATTCCTTTGCGGCTCCGGGAATCGAACCCGGGACCCCTCAATCCGTAGTCAGCAACGCTAACCACTAGACTAATGGGGCGGTTATATATATCCCGAAGCTTCCTGCGTAGCCTAATCGGTAACGCGCTCGACCTCAGTGCCAGCGGTCCCGGGTTCGATTCCCGGTTGAGGCTTAAAAATTCGGTGTTGACACAGCATCGTGAGGACAATTGGAAATCTGCTGTGAATAAAAGACAGTGGCGATCATAGTTGAGAGCTTCGTCTCTCCTCTCCCAACACACTGGTCAGTGTGGAAGCAGTAGACCTACTCCTCCCTTCGGGGAGAGACCTCATCTAGTAGTGGAAAGAATATGGCTGTGAATTATTATTATTATTATGTGTATCCCTGCCAGGACACTGGAGAGTTTTCTCACAGTGTACCCTGCCTGGCGCTCTGAGGTGCACTCAGCCTCCTATTAAATTAAGTACCAGAGTGTCCTTGGTACTCCTGGGCACCTTGGGAAAGTAAAGGTGGTCGAGCGTTGGACTGGCCACCCCACATCACTTCGTACCGTAGGTCGAGAATGTGTGGAGCGTGCGTATCTCACAGGGGATAGCTTTACCTTTTATGTGTATTCTCTTAAGACTAGTTGTATGAGGAGACTTAGACACATTACTTGTGGCATTTCTAAATGTCCAAACTATATACAGCTGCATGTACTTATGTATAACATCTATATAAAAAAAGAAGAGTTACAATTTCACATCTAATGGCTTTCAAACTTATGCGTCATCAAGTTTTTTAAATGAAAGGAGACAGGTAAGTTAAGACCAAAGGATAAATAAATAAATACAAATCTATCTTTGGTTTTCTGCAACTTCTATCTCGTCCATCTGTTTCTTCACCCTTCGGTCTTCTGGTGTTGAGTTAGTCTCCCAACCAAGGTTTGATATACTTGATGTGTTACCAGCATTCAGAGAATCTCTTTCAGATGAGGTTTCATGACGCTGAGTGTTTATTCTGCTTTAACAAAAGTAACTGTTAAAGTATTTACAGTTTTCTGTGTTGTAAGAGGATTCATTGCCTACATTCCTGTTGTCCACGCAGATCATAAAATCATTGATGCAGGGGTCAAACTTGATCACTTAACTCAGATGCAAAGTTTCTTCCTGTTAGGAGAAATAGTCACATCAGAAGAGCGGGTAGTAGGATCCAATACTGAAAATAGATTTGACGCTTGCCTGTGATGATCTGTACTCTACAGTTTGAAGGCTTCTTTTCAAGTAGCCAATGGCACTTTGGACTGTCTACTCCTCTAACAATCTTCCGAACTTTTAATTTCTTCACAAGATAATATCTTGAAGGTGTTACAAATTACAGTTTCCTTAATCATGACTTTGTACTTGCCTTCGGTTTCACTCATTAAGTAGGAAACCATCACAAGACTATTCAGTTGATCAGCGTTCATAACGGCAGTATTTTACTTTCCAGGAGATGAGGAAAGCTGAGACATTTCTTGAATCTCCCAGTCATCACGGTTTAAATTCACTAATTCTAGAGAACATTCTTATTCCTTTCATACCTCTAAAATGAAAATAAAAGGCCGGATAAGCTTTCCAAACAGCCTTGATGGCTCTAGCTGGAATTCATTTCATAATCCATGCACGGATTCTTGTTGCGTTGTGACCACTTTACAACTGAGAACAATTGAATGAAATAAATTATTTTCAGCCAATTAATTGCGATTAACTGAATTATTAATTCGATTAGTCTAACAACCGGTTCTGCGAACAAAACAAAAGGTTGAGAATCTGGGAACCGGCTCTATATCACCACTGAGTGAAATCATAGTCAGTGGTGGATTCAGGATTTTCGTGACATGGGGCGTAGGTGGATTGGACCACGGTTATTTTCGATATTTTCCTGCTAAGTGATTTTTTTAAAAAATCTATCTATATTTCCCCCCTCATATGACTACGTTTTATCATAAAATATGACACAGATATCTTCCAAAATTGATATTTCTTGATAAATGAAACAAATCGAAGCGGTTTTTTAGTGCCCCCCTCCACTGGATCCGACACACT
>JAGDQP010045016.1:2548-15716 GCA_022664845.1 Lepisma saccharinum
CCACCCTAGTAGGCAGTGCTATTTGTTATCTGTGTTTGATATGTGCGTTAATGAATATATGTTAATGAAATTTCTAAGTAAAAGAAGCGTATCCATTTATAAATCGCCAAATTACAAAGCAATTAATGTTAGTGCATACTTCTTAGATTTCACTGTATTATTGAAGTGTAAAATATAACAATTAGTAAATAGCTGGGATGTTAGAACTATCAGCATGTTCCGAAGGGAACAAATCAACACGATGATTGCTTCAAATCTTTTTTTGTAAGCATGAGAGATGAGTAATAGCCAGATCTGGATTTGTGAGTTTTGTAAACAAGACACTATTCAAACGCATATTATCAGAACACTTTGGAATGGAACTTTTTTGCTTTACCTGCTGATTCATTATGTCGCATTATCATCATGATCGTGTTCTGGCGAAAGTGGCAGCTCCTTTGAGGCACGTTTAGCTCTCTCCATTCCTCCGGATCTTCCGCCTTTCTTCTTGTCTCAGCATACAATTTATCTTCCTTCATACTGTCAAGGAGTTGAATTTGTTTTCTTTATCTTATTCCCTCAACCATACCTTCAATTGTATTCCACAGTATATAATCTCTGCGCCCAATGTCTTAACCAATTTCTTTCCTCGTCTCCAGTATTGTTCGTCTCTCGCCTAAATTCTTCAGCACTTCTTAACTATGTATCTTCTGTATCCATTTTTATTCTTCTTCATGTCCACATTTCAAATATTTCAATTCTTTCCAATTTTCTTTCTTAACTCTCTCATAGAATCCTCGTTTCTGCTCCATGTAATGCAGCCCATACAAAACATTTAATCAATCTCTTCCTCAACTCTTTTTTCATCCATCCACAGAAGAGATACTTCTTAGTAAACGCCTTTTTCGTTATTGCTATTCTCGCCATATCTCTTTTTCAAATTTCATTCCTCGTTTAAAATAGTTCCCAAATACTTAAAGCTGTCTTAAAATAGTTCCCGTATACCTGTCTTATTTTTCTCTTCCAGTTACCATGCATTTGGTTTCATTTACGTATATTTCTACTCCATGTTTCTCAGAGCTTTTCTGAAGCTGTTTTAACACCTTGTTAAGTGATGTCTCATTTTCTGCAAGAAGAACCACATCATGCACTAAGCTAATGTTCCAACCGTAATTTCTTCTTGCCTTCGAAGAGTCTCTTTATAACCTCTTATAGATATATCTGTACCTGAGAGCTAGAACCGCGTAGGCTCCTAAGTCCAATTTTGGGCAAAACGTGATAAACGTAGTTTTGTATAGCAATCATTGTTGCTCGATTCTTGTTGTAAACGTGTTAATAATGTAACTAAGTAAGTCTATTATGTAGTTTGTCCATTTAGTTTCTATGTGAAAGGAAGCAATATGTTCTGTTTTCTGGAAAGCAAGAATTTGTGACTTACACGCTTTTAGCTCTCAGGTACAGATATATTAAAATAAATTGGGCTAGAGACAACATTTGTTTCCCAGTTCTCGACCTATTGCTGCCCGTTCGGATAAGTCGTTGTCTCCTTTTGCCCGTATTCTCTGATTTAGAATAAGTTACTTATAAATCTAATCTTTCCATTCTACACCTGTTTTCTTTGGTATTAAGGTTTCCCAGTTAACTCGATCGAATGCCTTTTTCAAATCAACAAATACTATGTAAATATCCTTAACTTTCTGTTTACTCACTTTCCTATTGTTCTTAACAAATCGGTAACATCCCTTTTCCCTTACCCTCTTCGAAATCTAAGCTCTTCCTCTTCAATTTCTGCATTCACCCTACGGTATAATCTTCTGTTTAGTATTTATAAAATAATCTTTTGCTGAGTGTGCTGGTAATCACATCTTTTATTCTTCTTTTCTAATGGAATTATTATTGTTTCTAAGAAGTCGCTAGTACATTTTTCTGACTCATGAAATTCGTTGCAGATTCACAGCATCTCACTTTTCCCTTCCTCTCCGTTTTTTATCAGTTCAATCGGAATTGCGTTCACCCATTGCTTTACCATTTTTCATTTCACTAAGAGCATTCTCAAATTTTTTTCTTGAGTATTTTGAACCCTGTATCACCATCACATATTTCTGTTTCTTCTATCTACTATATTTAATATATGTGGGGCGTTGGAACATTTAATACAGGTCTTGATGTATTCTTTCCATCTACCCAATATATCTTTCTTATCAATAATAATAAAATATCGTTTTTGTCCACCAATAATCACGCAGATTTGCTACTCTGTTTTTTCTTCAAATTTAATCCTTCTTGCTTCCTTGTACATCATATTATCTTACTGTTCTTTCCAAGTATTCTGTTTCGTTACATTTCTTTGTTATCCATGTTTTTCTTGCTTTATCTGTTTCTCTTCGAAGTTCGTAATTTAGCTTCCTATACATCTTTTTACCTTCTTATGTATCTATATGCTTTCATTTTCTTCTCTCTTTTGTTTTGTTAGACATTCCTTCTGTAACCCATTCTTTCTTATTTCTTTTCTCTCTATGATATCGTATTACTTCTCCATGTATTGATCAAACGGTGAATTAAAAGAAATCATACACTGTCTGTCCCTTAGTACTTCCATCTGGTCCTACCGAATATGAGTAGTTTCCTTTGAACTTGTCCACAAATTTATCTTTCATCTCCTTCTCTGTAAATTTTTCCAGTGTTAACTTTCACATTCCTGTATTTCTTCTGCCTACGTTTTCCAGTTTTATGTTTACCTCCGCTAAGTCCAAATTAAGGTCAGAGTGAATATAGGCTCCAGGAAGAGTCTTCGCATTATTCAAAAAGTTTCTAAACCTGTCCTGAAGTGTTAAAATATAACATTCCTGCACAATAGTTGCTTATTGGTGATTCTTATAAACAGTTGAACTTATTATAGTGCCTTATAAGTTAGTTACTCCATCTATGTTCAGATAAATTGTTCCATTAATGGTATAACTTTCCAGGATGTTGAGATCATTATTGTCAGCCCATGGAGCCAATCCTGAGATGATTACAGTATTTATTGATGGGTATTTTGAAGAACCTCTGGAAGTTACAAAGTTATTTGGGTTGCGTGGCATTCAGCATACACCTATAGGAGTCAAAAATGCAAGGATATCACAACATTACAAGGCCTCTCTTACTGCCACGTTTAATATATTTCCTAATGCAAAATATGCTATCATTGTTGAGGAGGATCTGGATGTCTCTCCAGACTTTTTCAGGTAATTGCAGATAGTTCTGCAGTGATTTTGCATTTTTTCTGTGAAAGATAGTAAAATAATGTTGGTGGTATGAACATCATCTACACGCAGTTTCTTCTACGGAAATACATATTTACCTGTCTTTTAGGAACTTCCTGCTTTTTCTAATATGATAATTGTGAAGTGCAGTAGGTCTTTAATAAACCGGCTTTCTTCATACAATTCGATCACAGAATGTGTTATTGACAGCAGCCAAGAACGTACAACTCCTTTAAGTAGTCATACCGGTCATGTAAAGGAACTATTAGGATCAAGGCACGTGGGTTATGAGTTAAAAATAGTACGTTAATGAAGTATATCACAAAGAGATGCTGCAATAAGTTCCCCATCCAATTTTGCTGAGTTGTCACGAGGGTAATTGCCACTTAAAATAAGGTGATATCCGAGCGTTTTGTGAAATAGGCATTTGAAATTTGTCGATTGCAAACTTCAAGAAGAGATCGCATGCTAGCATAGAACATTATGCTAAATATATTAGAATATAATAGCAATTATGTATGTTAGAATTATATCACACATATTTCTATACGTATAGTAACGTTCAATTTTTCAAAGGAATAGGAACTGAAAGCCAGCCTGCTTTCCTACCACTTCAGATTCACCAAACATATACACACACAGTCTCAAAGATTACGCCAAAAAGTTCTTCGGCGTTGCCACTTTTCTCATGCCCCTTGTCAAAACATTATGTTCCATTTAGCGTGAAATATTGATTCTCATTTAAATTTAACTTCAAACATGTTTATCAGTAAGACAAAAGAGAGAAAGGAAGAGAAGAATATTGAAAAAAGAAGTGGCAACGTTTGGATAGGAAACCACAGAATACTGTAGAATGTAGGTTTTGGGTTAGACGCAAAGTTGATTGATTTAAATCAAAGGGATTTAAATCAGATGATTTTTTAAAAAAATCAATGATTTAAATCAAGAAATATATATATTTTTAGGAAAGTAAAAATAAAGTGTAGTATTTTGAATAATTTTGTGGTTTGAATCGTATGTAAGCTTTATTATGTGATAATATGCTCTTATGATACACACTCAAACCAAAGTGATGGACCAAGAATTTTAAGGAACTATATGATTGGTTCATTTCATATTACATGCAAAATTTTAGAAGAGAATGTAGGAACCCAATTCACATTATACGTTTACAATTTGTATTTTGTAATACGTATGAAAACGAACACACAGAAAACGAAAAAATCAGTTTTGGTTCACAAAACAAAAATTGTTGTTTCGTATCATTACCTATTTTTATTACGCAAGATGTATTTGTATCAAATTATTTAATTTCTTCACAACTTGCTCAAAAATAGTCTATTCTTAATGGAAGTATAAAGTTTACCTATGTATATGCTGAAGGATGAATATGCAAAACTGTGTATCCACTATGATTTCAATGTATTAAGTATCTTTAATCTAAATAGCTTTTATCTAAGGCCTTTGGGCACATTTGTATCAGGCAGGATGGATGATGATGGGAGAATTGGTGCAATGAAGTAAGTGGGAGGAAGCGAAAGAACCCTGAGAAAACCCACGCACACCGTTTTCTTTCACCACGAAGTCCACATGGCACGAGCCGGGATTGAATCGGGGACCCCACGGAGGTGAGCGCTCTACCACTCGGCGACCGCGGCTCCAAAATAGCTTTCATACTTTATGGAATTTATTGTCACAAGATGTTCCCAAATTGATAGTACAATTTTGAGAGCTGAAAAGTCTAACTAAAGTGAACTAAAATATATCTTAGATCGTGGAACATTTCGTTTGGGAGATGTAGCGTGGAAAAAAAGAAGCAATTGCGATTGTAAATTTGCAGTTAGCTACTTAGGAAGGAAGGAAGGCAAAGGCGCTAGTTTAGAAGGAAAGTTGATACGTAGAAACATTGTAAATAGTTTATTTTTATAACTTAATTACGGTGTATACCCCTATAAAACCACTTCATTCATCGTGTACCGACAAAAGCAACGTAGAATTTTCCTACATGTTCACTTTCCTTTATAAAATATACCATAAGTAACGCCATATCTTCTTTCCTTTTCAAAACTATTACAGTTTGTTGTAATTTCCCATTTTTCATGACTATCTTCCGTAGCGAACACCACATATTTGTGAATTTTACTTTAGTGTTTACCGGCTAAGGTATTTGAAAAGGAAAAACTAACTTAGTAGCTGTATCAGTGCCGCAAGTTAATTAAATCATTTCTTTATTTAAATAAAAAAAATCAACAAAAATTATTTTTTGAAAAAAATCATGATTTTTTTAGACGTAAGCATGAAATGAGGCAGGGATCTTGTTATGGACCTCACTGTACTTTGCTCAGATGTAATTGACCGTGAGAGTTCCTTTTTCTGTAGAATCTTCTTCTGTGAAGGTACTAAATGATTTCTTTTGGTGTTTATATCTACTTAATATTGAAATTACTGCAACAGCGTGTATATCAACAGTAACTTGCTTTTATTTCTTTACCGTATGGCACATTTCTCTTGCAATAGTAGAGGTGTACAGGGTAACTGAAACGCCCCTGAAGACCATAGCTATTATTTTTTGTCAAACAACCCTCTCGCCCTGCTTCGCTCTCACCCTCGAGTCTTCATTTTACACTCATTCTCACTTATTCACTTCATCCATATCCTCGTTCACCTTCACGTCTTCATTTAGATCTGTGTCACCCTTATCCTCACCTCTCCACTTGGCGTTCACCCTCCTTTTCAGTTCGCTGTCGCCCTCACTCATCATTACTCACGTGATGAGAGTGAGGTTCAGTCTTCGTGAGAGTCTTCCCCATGAGGTTTAAAGCATATACTTTGATCAATACAGGGTTATTCGTACTTTGTCATTCAATACTGTCAAGTTCTTTCACCAGGCTGACCACCCAGTTTTCATAAAAATCAACGCTATTTTTCTGAAGTGATGAGAGTCGTGGGAAACGGTCAATGGCATTAAAGTCCGGTGATTGAAAAGAACATTGGAATAAGCTGTACCTCACAGACATGTCCGTAAACTAGTCCTATGCAGAGAAACATTACAATCTTGGAAAGTGTAACCAATTGCGTAGAAAACAATTTTTGCATCATGGAATATCAACGGTTATATAGAATCTGAAGACAGTCCGCCACGGTGATGTAGGCAGTCAAGACAACAAGCGGAGCTAGGAAAGACCTATGAAGAAACCACATCCATGCTCCACAGCGGGAATCAATCATTCAGGATATTCCGAGTTTGGCCACACCTCAATACTTTAATATTTCTGGCTTTTAGAGCACCCTAAGGTTACGGACAGTCACTCTTATACCTTCTTACAGCTGTGGGAGAAGTAATGGGAAAAGTATCGCTCAGGGCCTCTATTGAAGACACTATCCCGGCATTTTGTTGGTGGGACTGAGGGAAACCCGGAAAAACCTGAGTCAGGATGGCTGCGTGAGCGGGACTGAAGCCCATAAGGATCCCAGTACTCATCGGGAATCAGCGATCGTAACCGTTAGACCACGGAAACTGAACTGTATTCACTATAGGTATTGTGTTCTGTCACATTTTGATTCATTTTATTTCAGAGAGTTATATATATATATTTTTATTTTAGCGGGACGAGCGTAATCCATAGTATACCGTCGATGTATTCAAGCATGTCTTTTCTTATCTGTATTTCCTATTGCAAGAAAACCTTCAACTTTCAACACGCATTTAATAATTCTCTTTTGATACTTCATTCTATATCATCTCCATTGTTTGTTAATTATCATTTCCAGTTATGTGGTAAAGCAAGCCACAATTGAACTGTTCTGAATTTATTATCTAATTTCTTGTTGTAATTCAGCTTTAAGTCCATTCTAAATTTCGATAAACATATAATAATATACTTAAAATTGGAATTTTACAGTTCAAGAACATGTAAACATGTATATACAGTCATTGTAATTTGAGTTTATCAGTCACATGCAACTCTTGTGGTCTATGAACAGATATTTTAGAACATTCATTATTATTATTATTTTCTACTCCAAGCTCACATAGTTTCGATTTATGAATGTCTGGTATCTTTTTGAAGGAAGGAGAGATTACATAGCTTTGCTTTCCTAACGTTACATTTTATAACGCTTTAATACTGTTGTACGAATGTAGGACAGAGCAATGTCTCTCAGA
Source organism: Lepisma saccharinum (assembly GCA_022664845.1). NCBI lineage: Eukaryota > Metazoa > Arthropoda > Insecta > Zygentoma > Lepismatidae > Lepisma > Lepisma saccharinum. Next base: position 9,938 of record JAGDQP010045016.1, read on the forward strand.
TTTTGTTCCTAGCGGGTGTCTGATGAGAACTAAAGAGGATTTCGTGAGTCTGTAAACCATACTAAATTATACGAAAACAAATGTTATTTACTTAACATTGTTCACTATAAACACGCGAATAATGCAGTTGTGATTTGTTTCATCTATGTTCCATACCTGCATTCGCAGGACTATGTGTAATGAGTTCTAGTCCACTGATAGTTAGCTACTCATTGTATTAAGGACGAAGATAACACTGAAATATGGCCTTGTTTTCCTTAGTTCAGTTTCCGTGCCTGATTCGTGTATAGTGTTACTTTGCAACTTCTTAAAGAGTAAATATGGAACAATTCTTTGAAATATGTTGATGTGATTGGAATAAAATAATAAATTTTCTTTTGCAGTTACTTCAGTCAAACTAGACGTTTGCTCGAAGAGGATGAAAGCATATATTGTATATCCGCTTGGAATGACCAAGGATATGAACATACAAGTGAAGATCCTAGTCTCTTGTATAGGGTTGAAACAATGCCAGGTCTTGGCTGGATTTTGAAACGGTCGCTATATAAAGATGAACTGGAATCCAAATGGCCAACACCCGAGAAGGTCAGTTATATATTTGTCCTGTCATGCATCATGCAATTTGTAATTTTCAATCAAACGCTGATACGAAAATAACATTTGAGGCGACGACTATTAAAATAATAAGAAACTGTGTGCGAAAAACAGACCTGTTTCATGGGATTATGTTCAGGCAGTTGAAAACAAAATTCATTTCATCGTATTGGACGAAGACTTAGAATAAACTATAAAAACTTTGGGAAAAAGCTGATGTTAGATATTAGAGGCAGTGGTAAGTAAGCCAGGAGAGATGTTGAAGTGCAGCAACATAGGGGGGAGTATCTCAAGAGTCTAAGAGTGTACCAACTTTTTTCATATGAATCTTATCACATAGACTATAATTTGCTGATATCTGACGGAATGTATGGAAGATGAAACTGTGGCAATAGTTTGATTTCAACATGAAGAGAATTAAATTTACCATACAAAGTTAATTTTAATGTTAACCATTTGTTCCAGCAAGCTACTGAATTAATATATTTCATAGTTTCATCAAATTGTTACTGTAGCCATGTTGCTTTTTTCCAAGGAAAATAAGTTCGCAAGCATGGATTATGCACAGCTGTTTAATTTTTTAAATAAATTATTTTCGTTGTTGGTTCTTGAAAAACTACAATGACTGCATAATGTTGGAATGCCACCAAACATTAAGTTATATATGAAAAATAAGAAAATGGAAAAATGTATATTATACTTAGATGCATAAATACAAGAACTTTTCATATGAAATTTGTCGTCCAAACAAATCGATTAATGTAAGCACATGAACTTGTTTATATAAAAAAAATACTTTTTGAACTGAAACACTAAACTTTTTCAAAATATACACCGTGTATATATATACTGTAATCCAAAATTATTATTATTATTTAACATTTTATCTAGTATATATTTTTAAAAGCGTCGCTAGTACAGTTATTCAAGAACAACTAACTTCAGCTTTAATACTATAAAATTGAAATGGAAATTGAAATTCTACGTTTTAAAATATAGCATTTACATAAAACCAATACAAATGAAAACTCGAAAAGAAAGCAATTCAAACGTTATAAGAATAAAGACTTATTAAAATTATTACTTCACAATAAGGCAAGAACTTTGAATACTGGCATTGTTTTATTACATTGCAATAAAAATAAAACACAATTTATATGAAAAACAATATAAAATATTAATTATATCAAATATTTAGTGCTGAAATGTCTTACATATATCTTGAATCAGTTGGACTCTACACGTATAAAATATGTTTAAAAGAAATTTTCACCGAGAAAATCTTCTAAAATGTGCTTCAATACCTACGTTGATCTCAACAAACTGTTCTCTTTAACAGCTTGTTATATATTTTTATAACATGTCGGAGTAATGCAATAGAATGCAGCTAATTTCAGAAATAAGACAAATACAAAAGAAAACTACATCCAATGGTTACCAGATGAAATATACAGTGTTTTGTTAAGAGAGAAGAGGAAATTCCAGTATACGGGAAGAGTTCTAAAAGCATAATATTTACTAGTATTTCAAAAAGAAACACTGACTTAATATGTACTTGGTCGTTAAGACCTGTTAATGCGCACAAGGAATTTACTGTTAATACAAAACAAAACAAGTAATGTAGTAAATTTATTACCTGTTAAAAAGAGGGAAGAACATGAAGGAAATATTGAAAGAAAATCAATACAAAGTTTAACATGTATAGGAAGCTAATTATATTCAAAATTTGTGAACAACATCACAATATATGAAAGAAACGTGTAACAAAAAATATTGGAAACATGAGGTGATTACTTCTGATAAATATACAGACAATAATTACTTCTGAAACGTTTTGTTGATAAATTATATTGCTTGCCAAGTAAAATTACTTTAAAGAAGGAAATCTCATTTTGGAATTGAATAAAAGCTGATTCTACAAAACATTGAAATATTGTTGACTACAATATTGTTAAAAATATTAGCAGAAAGAAAAGAAAATATTTTATTGTTCGCTGAGCAAGATACCTACCATCTATAAGATCGCATATGTTGCAACTGTTTTCAATATTTCGGAAAATAATTTGCACAAGAAGTATAAACATACATGAAAATCAAATAACACATCTATTTGAGAAATACATAATCTACAATTAAATATATAATTAATATAAACTGCATTTAAAAAGGAACGACTGCATACGTAGTATAATTACTTATAAGGCTACGTTGAAAGAGCTGCTTAATATGGATTCGCATATATGGAGAAAGGTGAACGATAGTATTCATCCAGCGGAAGTTGTTTCAGATTGCTGCTCGAAATAAAATCTGAACTATATAACAAGTAATTTTCAGCCTGAAATAAAGTTTCCTGGATTTCCATTAATTTTTAAGCAAAAAAAAATTATTCACCAACGTAAATTGGCGAACTACAGTGAAGAAGCTGTGGAATTTATAGAAAAAGGAAGTTGGCATGTCAATTAACAAATCGAAGGAAATTTTAGTCTATCGTGAAGTTGGTAAGTTGTACTTTTTATATCCCATTTTTTCTTGTATTGTTAAAACTTTCTAGCTTTGCATTTATGAATGAATGTACATACGGTAGGTGTACAGTAAAGAAGAATACACGTAGAATACATAATCCACGGAATCTCCTTTTCAAACGATGGTTGGTACAGAGAAGGTGGTGCAAATACACAGTGCTTGTTAAATATTGCATCTGATGTACGCGTTGCTTAAGGGTAAACATTGTGAAGTGCATTTCTGTACATTGTGTAAGAACTCATTTGCTGCTATCAAATAGGGTTTCCATTGTAACATACTTTGATAATGAAATTGCTATCTTATCTAAATTTACACAAGGCTCCTTTATTTAATGTATGTAGAATTTAGTTGGTGAAGAGAAATTCAGACGTTATTTTTATCCTTTCGTAAAGGTATTGAGCTCTGAATAACAAGCACTGTGAATAATAGACAATTAGTATTGAAAATCAAAAGGTGTGAATGTAAAAACAAAGAACTGTAGTTTTTAGAATTTTTCAACTTTTCTAGTAGCAACCATAATCGTTTAAAAAAGAACTGCCTTCAGAATTTTGTTGCCTCTATGATGTGAGTTTTGAAATTCAATGAAATTTCAAATAGGAAATTAAACAATGAAAAATATGTCTAGATGATGTCTTAAGTTTTAATTGTTTCGTTGGTATTGTGTATTTTTATTTTAAGAGAGTTTCAGTATGATTGTTGTATTATAGTAATATATACCTATTTTAAAATAAAAAAATACATTAAATATATTTACCGATCAATAACAAAAATATCGTTTCTTAAAACAAAATGCTTTAATCCCATGCAAACAGTTCTCTGTTTTTCGCACACCATTATATATAGCGGAGCGGGAGTAAGCCATAGTGCTGTACCCGCCCATACAATTCATTTTATCTTAACATTATTTATAGCTAGCAAAATAACTACTTTGATAAAGTAGAACATATTATATTTAAAAAATTAAAGTTGAAATCCAAAATTAGAAAGGAAATTATTTGTTCGCATTTCAAAGTGTTGTGTGAGGAATGTTTATTTGAATTCTATTTATGATCTTTAGGCATTTCAGGCACAGGACGGGAGAATTGTTCATACTTTCGTTAACTTTAGTAATGTGAGATCAATCTTGTCTGTGATTATTACATTAAACTGATTCTTATATGAACAGTATCATATCATATATTATAACTTGTTTAATATAGTCTAGCAAATACCAAGCAAACTTCTGAAAACCTTGTTTTGTGGTAATTTCACTGCCCAATATGTATATATATATATATATATATATATATATATATATTGGGTCTTTAACTATATATATTATTTTATTTTTCTGAAAATTTTAAGTTCATACAATGCATAATATTCTTATGAAGTGTGTTCCAGTCCGCGTAATATTTATGTAAGCAGTACTTAGGCCATTTTTCTCTTGTGTTATCTGATCGTAAAGGAAATGTGGTCTTGGAATTGGTAAATCTGAATAAAATCTCACCTAGATATCTGAGAGGAATTGAACATAGCTGGCGATGTAAAGTCTCATGCCATATGTAAAGTTAAATGATATATATATATTGAAATCCGAGATATATATATCAACAAACACACAACATTGATCGATCACCATGTAATGGAAACATTTCCTCGTAGACACAATCACTGAAAAATGTAACTGGTTTGATCTGGAAGAAGTCAGAGACGGCTGCCGCACTTGGTCTGCATCAGCAAATGTTTCTCTGGGCGGGAACAAGGACGGGTTTCTCAACTGTTTGTTAACAGGTGATGAAAATTGTGTCACCTATGGTAGTGTAAGTTGCAAAAGATCATGGCCCGAGCAGGGCGGGTAATAGACTAAGTGTAGGACCTGCCATATACACACACTGACAAGATATTGTAGTTCCGAAATCCGAAAGCAGTTGGCGCGCCGATCATTTGGTCCGTACTTGCGGAATTGCCTGCCTTGTGACATTGGTAAACGATGTCATTGAATTTGGCTTTTTTCTCTTTCTGTTTGTTTATTTGGTTCCTAGTGATGGTGGTTGTAGAGTTAAAATAATTATGGACATGGTGAGTTGCTTTGTTCCAAGCCGTACATCTGGATATTGTCATCCTCTTGTTCCTTCTGAACTCCCAGCAATATTTGTGAGAACATTGTGTAGGTGAAACACGTTCATTGGAGGTGTACAATTCAGTGTAGGGGAAACACAGAAACAGTAATTACCGTATCGCCCAATCCGGTTTTGCCTACTGTCAAGACGAAGAAAATTTTTTGAGCTGTGGGGTTTCCTGTGAATTTTCACATTGAATGCATAGGACCTAGAGAAACAACAATCTGTATGTTTATTTCAACAAGTCATTTTGGAATTACCACATCCCTCATTATACTCGGCATTCATTACCTATTAATTCGGCGCCTCTTAAATTGTATTTTTAATATTAATCGAAGAGGCTGATTGACAGGTTTAAGCGATAAGAAGGGCAGAGAAGAAAATAATTCTTAATTCAGTAATTAGTTGATGTCAGTGAATAACTCGCCTTTTTGTGACTTTGAATACTGTAGACACACAATTATGTTGCAAACATTTTGTAAAAAAAAGGTTTTCAAATTTCAATCTCTACAAGAAAATAGTAACTGAGGTACCTGGGAAAACACACGAGGTCGCAGAGA
>JAGDQP010045017.1:3170-15716 GCA_022664845.1 Lepisma saccharinum
GTATGCCCTGTATTACAGTTGTTCTTGTAAAATACAATAAAAAAATAATACAATATCATAAAACTGTCATCTAAATCTTAGAAGAAACTTTAATTGTGAAGTAGCTTCTTAATATTCCAGAATCTGAATTCCTCGACTATAAAGAAGCATAATACAACTTACCAACTAACCATCTCCCCTTTCTCGCTCTGGCACGCAAAAATTGATTAAAAAATAAAATAAAAATAAAATAAGCTACAATGCTAAAACAGACATAGACCAGAATTTGAATTTGAATTTGAATTGTTGGCCTTCAGGTAACTCAGGCTGGGATAGGGTGAAGGAGAGGATGTTGGGAGGTAGTCAGCCAAAGCCTAGTTTGTAGGTACTATCCTGGCATTTGACTGAGGATAAACCCTGGAAAATCTCAGTCAGGATGAGTGGTCGATGGGGTCGTTCCCTGGGCCTTCCGATTTATAAGCCAACACGCTACTAACTTAGTTACGGCCATTCGGCATAGATCAGAAGAAATACAAACCTTGACAAGTGTCAGGTTTGAAGTCTTGATGTCGACTCGAAGTCCGAGTAGTTCTTAAGTCACTCCAATATAAATTCGAATGATCACTCAAGACTTCGGTACCAGTAAGAAATACAATAAATAAATGTGATCAAATTTTCAGATAACATCTGTATATGGTTAATTAGAAAACATCTGTATATGGTGATATTAGTTATTAATAAGTATACGCATTTCCAACATTTTAACGCGCTTACCCTGGGTTCGATCACTGCAGGCCATTTTCCTTATTATTTTTGTTTAAAAGAATCTTTATTCCTTATTTAAGTTAAGATATGCACCTTTGTAATTTTATATACATGTTCAGAACATGATAACAAGTTCTGGAATTATAGATCCGTTTCACACGTGCAATATCAAGAGAGCATAAGCGAGCGGCGACGGGTTAGTGGTCAGGTTTGACTTTTTGTCTCATTGTCAGTGATTTTTTGCCTCCTTCCTTTACTCGTTCTAATCATAACTGATAATACATTACTGGAGGAAAAAACTGAAACTGTCACAGTTGTACTGGAACACTTTAGCAAGGTCTTCCGTTTCTTGATTCAGGGTTATTTACTCTCGCGAATTTAAATTTAAATTTTATTTATGGTTTTTAGGCCTCTAAGGCTCAGGCCGGGATAGGCAAGGAGAAAGGATGCGGGAGTGTGCCGACCAGGGCCTGAGTTGAAGGTACCATCCCAGCATTTGGCTGGTGTGACTGAGTAAAAACCCTAGAAAAACATCAGTCAGGATGGTCGACCTCTGAGATTGGACTCACGACCTCCCGAATGCTAAGCCAACGATCTACCATTGAGCCACGACCACTCGGCATTTACTGTCGCGAGACGCTCCTTACATCGTAACCTCCAGATTCTGTGATTTTATTTTATGTAGAGGAAACGGGCGTACCCTTGAACATTCAGAGTAACAACCGTCGCCACTTTTGCGCCAGCAACAAACGAGATGTTCCAGTATCCTTACACATTCAGTAACGTAACACAAGTTTTGATTTGTCTTTCCGTGCTCTTGTAATTCACATTCTGCATCCTACGACAAATACTTCAACACGCCGTCTGTACGAAGGAGCCTTTATTCACAGTTTGAGCACAAAAATTAAGCCTGGCCTTTATCTTCTTATATAACTCATAACCCCCATCTTTCTCCGTCCTCCTGCCATTACAAATGGCGAATAGTCCCTAAACCTTCATTCTCTATCCATGTGCATTGCATTTGTAACACACTTTTAACACATAAAATTTCATTCTAAAACTTACACGTAATGCGTTAGTTCATCCATCGCTGGGAAAACAAATTGGTGTATCTAAAGAAAATTACAAAATTGAGTGATAGCTATATCTGTGTTCCTCATGAGAGGAATTGAAATATGGTAAAGTGTCGTTGAATTTTTAATTTTATTTTAAGGCCTTTAGGCAACTATGGCTCTGACCATATGGATAATGATGGGATGAATTGGTGGAATGAAGAAAGTGGGAGGAAACGGGAGCACCCCGAGAAAACCCACGTACACGGTGTTTGGCCACCACAAAGTCCACATGGCACGAGCAGGGATCGATCCGACGACCCCTTGCACCAGAGCTGAGCGCTCTACCAACTGAGCCACCGTGACCCCCCGGTAAAATATCGTATCTCTATGACTAATAATTTCTGAGATACACAAAATTTAAATGTTACTGCACAGCTATATATATTGTACGTTTTCGCTAAAACTTTAGAGCCTTCTCCTACAAGTTAAGAAAAAAATAATATACGTCACTTTGTTTTTCCCAGCGACGAATTAATCCAAACTTGATGCGTCGTCCGCTTTGTAGCACTACTATCGCTTCGTTCATTAATGTTTGTGCGCATGTGTTATATTTCATTTTTCTTAATTGTGAAGGATTTCATGTAGGTTGAAATATAGTACGTTTCATCTGTGTTTTTTTATATGCATTTGTATACAACTGGAACAATATTTATGTAAGTATTCCTTCCTTTTTATCTTCATTTTTACCTTAAATTGCTTCCAGATTTCCTTTCTCTTATTGAAATAAATGGTAACATAAGGTAGAAAGAAGTTTTTTTTTTTTTTGTTCAGGACAAATAGGCAGATGTACACAATGTACACACAAATAGAAAGGGAGGCAAGCTTTCGCAAGCAAAGGCATGGTCACAGTCAAGGATAGGAAATAGGATAGAGAGGAATGGTGACGAGGATAGCTATGCTGCCATACTGAAAGCTTGCTAACAGAGATGTTAGGTCATGAAAGTGGGAAAATATCTGAAGTAACTGTAAAAAGCTCAGAAAGGTGATGGGGATGAGAAGTTAGATAAATTTCAGAGAGTGGAAAAGCGGTTTCCTGAAGGCAATCTGAAGATAAACAGAGGAAATAATAATAAGGGGGATAGAGTAAGTAGAGGGGTCAAGGAATGAAAAGAAGGGAAGTTACATGCAGTTTAGTCCAGGTTCATAATAGGCAGAGAGGATAGAGATATACGTCATCTCTCATCTCTTCCCAACTGTGCCAGGTGATTCAGGATTGAGAATTTTCACGATACTGGCACGGAAGATTTCGTCAAAGCCACGACAGTGGTGTGGTGTGGTGTGTTGGGGTATGGGGGAGTTGAGGTAGCTGTGATTTGGAAGAGTAACAATGGCTGTTGATGCTGATGGTCAGAGCGCCTGGACTTCTCTAACATGGATAACGGGACAGACCCATGTAGCAAAATCATGTTAATCAATGTGGGCCAACATGAAATTGCCGATGTCGATATGGACAAACATTTTACCCACTTTGACCCATATAGGACAACGATGTGGAGGCCCACATCGTTGCCTACCTCGGGCTCACCTAAACCCTAAAATTGTGAAAAAGATTTCTGAAAAGGCCAGACAGCCTAACTGCATGGATATTTCAAGTAAACGGCCTGAGCCAAAGATGCCTAAAGGCCATAAATTAATGCAATTCAATTCAATTCCAGTAACATGATTGATAAACACCATTCCGTGCTGAGGAACTGGGAAAAAGTAAAAAGAAATAAGATGAAAAAATAGAGGCTCCAAGCGGGACACAAACATGGATCTTTTCGTTAAAAATCCAGTAGAAAGTTAAAAACAAAACAATACCCTATAGAGGGTCAGAAACAGAGTACGAAATATGAAGACATAAACTAAGATACTCCGATTACTTATACGTACTGCCCTACGTTTTAATCAAATTGTTAACATGCATTTTATAGCAAATCAACACATTTCATGCAAAACACGTAAATCCCAAGTGATGCAACATCGCATCAAGTGGCGCTCCATACTTGGTGGGCACACCAACCTAAATCCCATGTGGGACCCACATCACATCAAGTGGAAAAAAGTCCGCTCTTTGGTCATGGGAACACCTACCTAATTCCCATGTGGGGTTCACATCGAATCAAGTGGGCTAAAGTGGGCCCCATGTCGTTGTGTTACTTGGGGAAGTTACAGCGTAAAAGGTAAATAAGGTTCGAGTAAATGCAACTTCCAGAGCTTCAGAATGAATAGATCTTTTAAGTGATGGAATGCTCGAAGATGAGACTGCCACAAAAAATAGGATAGGTCTTTTTGCTCTTACCGAGATTGGTGGGAGGGAGCTGCTTGGTTAAAGTTTCCTGTGAGGATCGTGTTTAAGCACGCGAGTCTACAGTAGACTAATTTAGGGCATGAGGGAAAAGCGCTTTCAATCTCAGGCGACACATCGCTAAAAAAAAGTTTTTGAGGTACGTGAAGGTTGGGATGGGAGGGATCTTTGTGGGAAGGTTGGTTGGATTTATTGTGATTGTTGGCACGGTCCAATTGTGAACGGATGAGGTGACTGGGGTATTTATTGTCCAAGTAATGAGGATAAGGTATTCAAGTAATTTTGACATTGGTCGTCAGAGGAGCAGATGCGAGTGCCGGGACATCAATAGCGAATGGGAGAAAGCGTTTGACATGGTGTGGATAGGGGGAAATTGTATGCTATTGGTAGGTTTGGTATTGTTATACAGTGACTACATTGACCCAGCAACGAAACAGTGCGCACGGCGAATCAGAAAGAATATAATTTCTAAGTCTGGAAGATATAATGTAAGCTCATCTAATCTAATATTACTCATTAACTAAATTATGTTGATGCCCGCCGACTTCAATCATTATTAGTTCTAAATTTTCATTACAATAATTGTATTACATCTCTAAGATGTTGAATAGTAATTGAGTGTTTTAGTATGTTCATATAAAGCACATAATATGTAAACTGTTTTTAAACTCTTTTTATGTGAGATATCTATTATTTTCGTTTTAGTGTTAGATATGTTCATCTAATTCATTTAATCCACTAGGAGTGCTTCTGGAGCAAATTATGAGATTATCAATATCCAGAAAGACAGCATTCAAAGTCTCATATTGTATAAATAATAAAAGTATGGTATAATGTCTGCAATTAATTATATAATACACAAAATATTAATGAATATCAATTAGTATTTTGCAGGAAACATCGAGCTCACAAGAATCAATCTAGAAAAAATCAGCTGTGTAAGTATAAGGAAATTGTGTGTTCCTTTTATTGTATACTCTTGTGCATGACTGTATTTTAAGAAACCAATAATCATCAATCAGCAAAATAACGCCTAGGTTTTATTTATATAAAGGAACTAGGCCAAGAAAATTTCCCCAACTCTCCACTCCGCAAATAAAATCGTGCAACCTAAACTGGCTCCCTCATTCAACGCCGCGCGAGGGGTTGAATGAGGGAGGTATCCCCCGGGGGAAAGCCTACCCCGGTCCCGAGGAGAACACTTTTAGTTCGTTGCACCCATCAGGTGCGCGAATCGGGACTGTGCAAACATTGCTTAGAGGTAGCGATGGAAAGGAGGGTCGCCTTAAAAAAAAAAAAAAATGGCAACATTGAAATATTGATATACAGTGACGTCACGTCAACTGAAACCATAATGGTGTCTGGCGGAAGCCGGTCAGAAGTGAAATATATTGTGGAGGGGGAGTGGTTGGTGTTTTTAATATAGGAAGGGAAAACTTCCTAGAAGGGAGAAAATATTAATAATAATAATAACTTCTACTACGCCAACTACTATTATTATTATTATTATTATTATTATTATTATTATTATTATTATTATTATTATTATTATTATTATTATTGAAGATAATATAATAATATCTACTGACCTGATCGCTTCTCGGCCTTTTGCCCCTTGGTCGCTCATCTATTAAGGAGATTCCTTAATTTTTCTGGCCAATTTCATCCAAAGAGCGACTGTCCTTTTCCTCCACGTGGTGGGGTCGGACACAGACAGGGCAGTTAGTCAACCGGTTAGCAGCTGTTAGCTGTGTGTTGCAGTAGGGCTCTGTCTGGCTAAAAAGGATAGGTTGTCCAGTCCTCTATTTAGTCCATTTTCCATCTATCTCTCTCATGTGGTATAGGAAGGGTCGTGTGGCCTGGTCTTTTAACCTCTGGCGGTCTGAGAAGCGATTGTTGTGTCCTTTGCGTTTTGATTGTTTGTTCGTTTTACTTTTTAATGTGTAAGACAATGTCCTACTATTAGGCTGGAGTAGTAAGATCATATTTTTTTTTTATTATATTAACATAATTGTGCTTGTATTCTTAGGAGCTGTATTCTATTTTGATATAGTTATACTGAGGTTCATGTATGTGCATTTATATTCATTCTGTTTTTTGGCTTGTAGACTATATATAGATTGTAAAATCTGAAAAATGGCACCTAATTCTGACAATTGTCCTGTCTGTGATCAACCTATATATGGACGACAAAAAACAATCAAATGTAACACTTGTTTATTCAAATATCATCTTTTATGTTTGGAATATAGTAACGAAGAAATAAATATGCTTCAGAAATCCTCTTACAACTGTGAAAATTGTCAAAATAAATTTAAACCTGTAGATGAGACAACGTCAATAAGATCGCTTAGCTTTACTGACGGAAATACAATTTTGAATACTACAAGACAAGATGATATTCATCTAATTGAAGAGAAGGTAAAATTACCTGAAAAGAACTCTAGTTTAGAATTATATCAAATGATGCAAAATGGGTTAGGTAAACTTGACTTAGTGTTGAATGAATGTAAAGCCATGAGACAAGAATTATATTGACTGAAAATTGAAAATTCCAAGTTAAGAGAATTGCTTGTAAAAAGTGAAAATTGTAAATGTAAACAACCGTGTAAATAAAAGCAACAATGTAAATAAATACATTGTTGAAAATAAACTATTACAAGTAAGTGAACGTCTAAAAATTACAGCAATCTCTAGTAATTGACCAAGATAGTTCCAAACAAGATGATCAAAATCAAGAGGATCAAGTCAGATGGACAGAAGTGGTGTCTAGGAAAATGGTAAGAATGAACAATAATATTCAAAAAAGACAAATTAAAGTGGTGTACCAAGTGTAATAGAGAAAAAAACCTAGAAAACTAGCATGTGGCAAAAACCGATCAAAAACTGAACTAGTTACAAATAGAAGAAAAGCTTTATTTGTTGCCAGATTTAGTCCTAATGTGAGTGAAGAAGTGGTGGAAGCTATAGCAAAGGAACAACAGATTAACTATATAAAATGTACCAAACTCAAAACTAAATATGATACCTATTCATCATTTCATGTAGAGGTTAACGAAACTAATTTTCAATTAATAAACAACCCTGAAGTCTGGCCAAGTGGAATCATGATAGGACCATTTTATGGTAAATTAAAGAACATATCAAGCTTAGAAACATCTGAAGGTGTGGACAATACAAAGTGATAGGTAGTTTAAAATTGTGGTATCAAAATGTACGTGGACTTAGAACAAAGAGCGATGAATTCTTTCGTCGACATCTGACTGTCTATACGAAATCATCTTGTAGTGAGTGAAACTTGGTTTTCAGACTTACAGAACAACAATGACTATTTTCCTCAGTCTTATACAATATTTGGAGCAGACAGAAATTATATTAATAATGAAAGTGACCGTGGTGGTGGTGTTTTAATTGCAGTCAGAAGTGACATTTCAGTGACAAGAAGAAGTGATTTAGAGACAATTGAAGAATGTGTGTGGATTGAAGTTAAACGCTCTAGAAACAAAAATATACTTATATCTTTGTGTACTTTGAGCCTAATTCTGTTATTGAAAAATATAACGCTTTTTTTTTAATCAGTAACACGAACAATAAATCCTCATCAATATGACATTTTAATAGTAGGTGATTTCAATATATCGAAAGTTAATTGGAAAGAAAGGGAGTTCAAAGATGATATTCATTATTTTTCCAAAATTAGAGCAAGACATCTGTTCGAATTTTTTGGATGATACAAATCTACAGGTAGACATATTGTATTGATCGTGATCTAATAGTAAGTAATTTTCACATTTCTGTAAATGAATCAATTGTTTCTATGGTGAAACCTGACAAGTACCTTGATCCTATTGAAACTGTAATTTGTTATTCAAAGATATTGGATGATACAAGAACTTATTTGAAATTACAATATCATAAAGGTAATTATTATAATTTATATCAGCAAATCAAAAATATAGATTCGACTAATATTTTATTAGCATCAAATATTGAGGAAGTAGCAACAAATGTTGAGCATGTTATTCTTAAAGTAATTATTGATAATATTCCAAGAGTAAAAAAGTTTAAATCTAGTTATCCATCTTGGTTTTCAATGGAATTAATTAAGGTCATGCAAAGGAAAGTAAAATATCATAAGCAATACAAACAAACAAATGATGTTAACCACTATACTATATTTTCCTTTTATCAATCCAAGTCTTTAATTAAACGTGATAAACAGAGATATTTAGATAATGTACAGAATGAGTTAAAAAGATGATCAAAAAAAGTTTTGGAAATATCTGGATAAATTTACCAAAAAATCTAACATCTTAGATGGAATATTAGTTGAAGATGATTGTATTAATGATAAGGATAAATTAGCAAATTGTTTTCGTAAATTATCTGAGTCTATTTACCAACCTACGCAAAATATTAATGATAAAATTAATGGTGAACAGTATTCTAATGTGAATTTAAATCATAATAACATGACTGTTACACTTATTACTGTCAATGATGTTCTGAATGCAATTAAATCCTTGCGAACCAAAAATTCTTTGGGATTAGATGAAATACCCATATTTATAATGAAAGAAATAAGCGAAATAATTGCTCCTGTTTTGGCATCATTATTTAACTGAAGTATAATAGTAGGTATCTTTCCTAAAATTTGAAAAAAATCCTTAGTATATCCTATTCCTAAAAAAAGATGGTAAGAGATTGGAAGATTACAGACCTATTTCAATAATTAGTGTTATTCCTAAAAATTTTGAAAATAATTTATAGATATTTTATAATAGTGTTCAAAATTTAATTTCTCAATCACAAGTTGGTTTTATACAAAAATGTTCAACTACTACTAATTTGGCAACTATGATGACTAAAATTAGCCCACTGGTCCAGCAGAGAGGTCAGGTGGATGTTATTTACTTAGACTTTCAGAAAGCCTTTGATAAGATACCGCATTGGCTACTCTTAAAAAAAGTTTAGTAATTTCAGTCTTTCTAACCGGCTAATTACTTGGTTTCGATCTTATATTTCTGAAAGGAAATTTAAGGTCAGATACAGTGATACTCTAACTTCTTTTTACAATATTTCTTCTGGTGTTCCTCAGGGATCCAATTTGGGACCACTGTTGTTTCTTATCTTTATAAATGATCTTCCACAATGATTCGATTCTGAAACATTACTATTTGTGGTTGATTAAACTTCTCGACAATGATAGTGATCATCTTATATTACAAAATGACTTAAATAAAGCTCTTTCATGGTCCAAACAGAACTTATACCTTTGAATCTTGACAAAACTTTCGGCATGAGTATATCTAAGAAAACAAATATTTCTACCTTTTCCTACACCATAAATGATCAACTAATAAATATGAAATCAGAGGTAAAAGACTATAGTGTTTATATTGATACCAAGCTCAATTTTTCTAAACATATAGAGGTAATAGTTTCAAAAGCACATAGAAATCTGAGTTTAGTTAAATGGATTGCTCGAGATTTTAACAATATAAATATATGTAAAATACTGTATTGTGCTGTACTGTATTTAGTAAGGTGTCATTTTTAATATGCAAGTGCTATATGGAACAACACTAACAAGAGAATTCGAATTAACAGAATAGAACATGTTCAAAATGAGTTTTTGTCTTGGATACGTTGAAAATTTAAGCACGTATATCAACATTACACTAAGGAACAGCTAAGAAAAAAAACTGGGTTTATTAAAGTTCGTAGACCGTAGGATGATTTCAGATGTTAAATTCTTTCACTCTATATTACATGGAGCGTTTGGTATGAGCGACTTAATCTCTATAAAAGTGCCTGAATATAGAACTAGAAATTATTATCCCTTTTTACCAGTTAAACATGTGTTGTCTCCAATTCAGAGGAGTGCCATAATAGTCAATAAAATAAATGACAGAGTGGATATCTTTCAAGATAAATTACCAGACATAATAAAGAAAATTATAATCATATTGGATGATGAATTTGATCGACATAGTTAATGTACTTAGTGTGTGATGTTAAAATTTATGTATATATGTAATGGTGTACTACAAATAATATTATTAGACAAATTCGATTGAAATAATTAATACTTTTTTTTTGAATAAATATAATGTATGATAAAACTTGTGTATGTATGTTGTAATTTAGTACAAATGTATTGTAATATTTTTGGGCACTAACTAATATAAACAATTATGTTAATAATAAAAATATGTTAATGTGTCATATTATGTAATATTCCTTTATTGTTTTAGATGTTTGTCAACTTATTTGTAACTATTAATATCAACATTAATTACTGTAATTGTTATCATGACAATGTATTGGTCGACATCTTTTAGATATGATCTGTATTGTCTTTATGCCTAATAAAATACAAATTATTATTATTATTATTAGCAGAGGCGGATAAGTGTAAGTGCAAGAATAAAAGAGGAAATTTAATGAAGTAAAGAAGAAGAAAAAAAGAAGAAAAGGTGTGTAGGGGTGTTACGTGCAATTTAGGTCAAGTTCATGGTTGACTGAGAGGATAAAGATGTACGTCTGCTCCCATCTCTTCCTAACTGTGGCAAGTGAATCAGGATTGAGAATTTTGAGGATACTGGCACGGAAGGTTTCATCAAAGGTGCGTTCGTGATGTGAAGTGTGTTAAGATATGAAGAGATGAGGAAGTTGTGATTTGGAGGAGTAACATTCGTTGTCCCTTCCTTCAAATTATGTTGGAGGAAGTGCAACTGCTGGAGTGTCGGAAAGAATATGTTTTGAGAGTGACGGGATGCTCGAAGATCAAACTGGGATAAAAAAAAGAACAAGTTCTGCAGCAGAATGTAAGGTACTTACCATAGAAGAAGTGGGCTGTATGTGTCCAGTTCTGGTGATGATTGTGTTTAAATTCAGGAGTCTACAGTAGAATATTTTGGAGCATATAACAAAAGCTCTTTCAGTCTCAGATGACCCAGTCAGGATGGCACAAGTTTGAGGAATTTTGGAGTGCCTGAAACTTGGAATGATACTGGGGATCGATAGGAGTTGAGGAAAGGATATGAAAATAATTTTGAAGTAATTAAATAGAGGAACAGATGCGGGTCCCCGAACGGTAAGATCGTATGGAAGAGAGTGTTTGATACGGTGCGGATAGGAATTATTGAAATTGAGATATTGCATGTTATTGGTAAGTTTGAGATGGACGTCAGTCTGAAATCGATTGTTTTTGAACCAGACGTACACAGTTATGGAAAGTTATGCGTTTCCTGGAGAAGGGCTAGGATAATTTGGCCAGAAAGGTGCAGTTGAGATCTTCCGGGAATGTTTACATGTCCATGGCAGAAGAGTATTTAGAGTAGTGGTCTGTGTGTCGGTACCCCTCCTCGAAATTAAAATTTTAAAGGGACGTACTAGAAACGTAAAATCTAAAGATGGAACCTACTATTAACGTAGGATCCGAACCACACTGGAATTTGAATTTATCTTTAGCCTTTAGGCATCTATGGGTCAGGCCGGTTTGAGTTTAAATCTGAGGTAGAATGCGGCTGCACAAATCAACATAAGATTCTACTTGTCACTAATGCATGTCTTCACTCTATGTTATTATAGGACTTCTCCACAAACCCTATTAAAATAAACTATCAATATTTTGGTGTGTAAAGAACCTCAGATTCAGGTTCGAGAGCCACTTAGTCTCTGAAATTTTTCTATTTACTTCTTTCTTCTTTCTAGAACACACAACAATGCATATAGTCCTGCTAATAATGTTTGTTGAATGGTTGTGTTAGATGAATCTTACAATTGTTTTGCTTGTCCTTCCTTTCTTTCTTTCTTTCTATAATTTAGGTTTCACTAATTATCAGAATTTCTGTCGACATTTCGACACAAGGTGTACACGTTATCACATTAGATTTGCTTAGGAGATTTTATCATGTATTTTGTTTGTTATTTATTAAATCTAATCTAATGGCATTTGATCTTCGAGGGAAAATGTTATTTAGACCAATCTAGGAGTATCTCATTAGATAGTGCAATATCGGTACTTCATCTGTTAGCATATGTGCTCATCTCTCTTAATACTCATCATATAATTCTTGCTTCAACTAATAATTTAGTCTATCCCTCCTTGTTGTCTACCGCTTTTTTTTACTGTTACCTTGCCATTAGGGAGTCGAGAAAACCGACGGTAGAACTTGAGAGTGTTTAGAAGAAAAATTACGGAACATACAAATCAGAAAATCGAAGGGAACAACATTTTATTATGCTAAGAATATATATAAATTGAACAAACGAATTTATCATCTATAAACAAAGACTTGGTCGAGTTCCCATCCAACTTACATTTTGATTATGTGTGAATGATCCTGATGAATATTTAAATGAACGCAAAACTTTTGTATTGACTTTATAACC
>JAGDQP010045018.1:0-15716 GCA_022664845.1 Lepisma saccharinum
ATTGGCAGGGATGCTGGAGGAACCTTTACAGCGGGATCAAATATTAATCTGAGAGATAATTTTGTTCTGTATTTATTTTCTCAGGTAGAGTTAAGAAATCATGGCACTGTTATTAATGGAATCGATTATCCAGGAATAACATCAACCGCTAATGCTACATGTCGATTCTCAAAGCCTGATCTCGAATATTATAAGTTAGGTACATTAATTAGTGATGAGAAGCTTCCACACAAAGAACCACAGTACTATTCCCTCTGCTCCTACTGTTCGGCTTCTTTAGTGGCTATAAAGAAATTACGTGGGACGGTGATTTGCGAATAATATTTAAGAGGAGTGAAAATAATAATGTTTTATTTTATCGCTGGAAAACGAAGAAAGCAGATGGTACTTTAGATGATAGTACATTACCTCATGCGGGCAAACCACCTCAATGGGAACTGAGAATCCCAATTGTCGAATATGAGAACCATTATGCAATGAAACTAACAGCTGATATACTTCTAAAGCATCAAATACCAATTCAGTTTCATACATATCAAAGTATTCAGCGGTACGTATCTGGTTCTTATTTCGAGTTTGATGAAACAACACAGTTCAATTCATTGCAGTTTGAAACTCCAGATTTCGTAACTGTTGTCTCTCAAACTAGTCGTGATGATGATACACAACAAAAGGATGCTAGTATAAGTTTGATTAATTCAAAGTTAAAACTATTTATTTAAAGAATGGTCGTAATGAAATATTCCGTCATGAGAACTTAAATCTAGATATCACAAAAGCTGATTATCCTAAATGTGTGATAGCTATACAGCATTTAAGCCTGTGACTCAAAAAATACTGAGATTTTCTATTCACAAACAGAGTTTATCGAGAATCGTTCCATGTTTGTTATTAACACTAGTAAACGAAAGCAAGTGCTACTAAATGAAAGAACAAATTTTAAAATATAGTGAACTTTGAAGAAATAGTACCTGCAAATGCATTTTGCACAGTGATACTAATAGCTCAAACCTTATATATTTATGACGTTAAAAACGAAAGGGTATTGGAAAATATTAACGAAATAAGAATCAGAAGCAAGCAACTGAAAGCACATGAGTTGCATGTGTATACAATGTCCATAACTAAAATTCCTATTCTAATAGCTTCCCTTTACACAGAATACGCCTCTCCCATTCTGCTTATAGAGTTATATACCCACGTTCCCAGTGAAACATAGCAATGGTCTGTAGTTGGATATGTATGTTTATAAAGTTAAATGTATACTATAATGCTAAAACGAAGACGGATCTCGCCTTTAATGTAACGTGCTATCCAATATTTACATCAGAGCTTATCAGGTTATTGAAGGCTATACATTCTCTAGCGGTTTGCACTACCTTTTGTTGTAACGTAATAGCACTTTGAGCTTGACTATCTATTTTACACGAAGAGAGCAGTAAGAAGCTATTTAGTGGTAGAATAATGTAGTGAGCGATAGGCAACAGTAGGACCACTATAAGCTCCAAATTTAGTTAAACGATGCAACCCACATGAGAAAGACCTCACCAATCCATCGGGAAGATCTTGGAATATATACTTACCAAAGTTCATCAAGATCGGTCCCGAAATAAAGTCGCTAGGAGAGTTTAAGTGGTTCATCTGTACTAGAGCAATATAACCATATACAACCCACTTCACCCCACACCCACTCACCCCTATATATTCCGTGAAGTGAAACATAGCACGGATTTGTAGATTCTTATGAGTGTTTCAATATAATGCTCAATCCAAATAAAAGCGGCTCGGTGCTATAGGATAAGGTACATATTCTCTGGCAGTTCCCAGTGGTGTATAGCATATCAATGAATGAAGTGTAGCTGCATATTAATGCCGATAAATTTTAATTTTCCATATATAGCCTATACACGGGGGGGGGGGAGTCCTTACACTTTGAGTATGCCAAGTCCAAACCCCTACGGTGCTGACTGTGTCTTACTTATATTGCTCTATGTCGAGCGGAAGTGAATTAACATTAATAAGCTTGAACCAACACCATGTAGTATTGGAGTAGGCACTTTCCTGAGTCGCTGCTACCAGTGAAGAGTAACGAACGCTGTATCCCGTAATCAAGTTGTCACGGTGTCGGAGTTGACGCTATCTGAGTAATACAAAACACGTGGGTGAAAGATGATTAAGAACAGGGTGAAGTGTTAGAAATGTCGCGAGTGCAAGGGCAATGAACAGTAAATGGTAATTTGCATTGGAAATGAGCATAAAATGGTAAAATATGTTACGTATAAATAAATCATATTTGTAAAGTACTAGAAACCAGATATATAGGTTAATTTAAAAAATGCAATTGAATAGATGTTTGAATGGCTAGTGAGGTATTTCTTCTGGAAAAATATCATATGCAATTCGATGAATATATCATAAATTGTACTCACCCATATGCAACATTGCTTTGAATATTTTGTGATAATTCTCTAAATTTCATTTAAATTGTCTAAAACTCTTCTCTATAACTTTATACTATCTCATTAGGCGAATTTTGTATGAAAAAACATACATATTACAATTACAAGATAGCATTTTGTAAACAAACATGATTACAAACTTGTACTCTAAAAATTTAATTCAAAGTATTGTAAAAACATAAAATAGATTCAGTGACTTAACTGAAACTTCATAAATTATGTTGCTAGACCATACAATGGACAGTAAATTGAAATATTTTTATTCCATGCGAAATAATCTAAGTATTTAAAAAGATTATTCTATATTTTTATACACATTTATTGAGACAAGAATTTTTGTTCACATATGTAAATATAAAACTGGGAAATTACAGTACAAATTTCTGAATGCATAAACGATATTACTTTATGCATATTCACATACGACTTATTTATATGTATACAGATACTAAAATTGAATTAAAATAATGCTTCTAAATTTTATTCCAAAGCGATATAAAATAAAACGAATTCCATTCATTTAATACTTGCCGGTAAAATTGGTGGTCATTTAAACTAAATTTAACGACAATAATTAACCATGCACAATAATTGAGAATTCTTTCGTAGCCAGTATGTGATTAGCATTGCCTCGCAAAAGCAAGCTTAACTTGCATTTTAACTGTATGCAAATTTAGTAAATTAAAATATTAATATTTACTTCCAAAAAAAATTTCCATCAGAGAGGATTTGTCCTTGTTCATCACAATTGAATGTATCTATTAAATTCAAGAGGAAAATAAAAAAAAATATATACCCTCAAATGTGATGTTATGGATTATAAATATAAGTATTCCTCCAATACACAAACCTCTCTGAACACAGGAACATGTTTTCTTTCTAAGTTATTTTCCAACCTTAACATTCAATGCAACAAAACAATGCGACTTATCAGTAATATACTCAGTAGTTTGCAACAACGGTGAATGAAGTATAGTTAACATAATGTGATGAGATCTACTCAGCACTATTGAAGGTTATATTAAACAATAGTGCTAAAGCATATCTCATCACACTTGCTAATAACACATTTGAAAACTATATAGCTGGTTGCATGAAAGTGCATTTATCACAAGTAGATATTTACCCAGGAATTCAAAATATACAAGCTTTTGTAACATAGGGAAATGAACAAAAATCATATAACACATTTCAGAAGAGATAGTTAATTACACTGCATAACATAATTGTACATATGTTAATAACTAATTAATGGGTATAAACATATGGTTTGTGCAAAATTTCCCTTCAAATGTGGATGTAGGAGTCGGATCGAACAGGTTCTGGACGAAATATAGAGTAAAATCTAAATTCAATCTTGATATCTTATTATAATGACACAACCTTGAACAGCGTTCTTCAAGAATTGCCATCCAATTATGTTTAATATAATCCATTGGTAACGTTCGCATGAGATGAGCTATGGTATTTGGCATGACACCGATACAATCATAGGTAAAACTACTACATATATTAATCCGCACCAAGCGTCAAGAAGACTACTACATATTATATTTACTATGATAATTGGATTGCAGATTCGAAACTTTTAATTAAAGTTTTCCTGCTTATTTCCAAGGGGTTATTCTTATCTAAAACGATTATGTAACCTTTGTTTTGTTTTAGGTTGTAGAGATCAGGGCAACATGCACTAGAGCCAACATATTAATAGGAAATCCTAATCACTTTCTCCAGCATTCGTGTTTCTCATTTCAGTTCTTATTGCACAAATGAACAGGTAATAAGGTGTCAATATTTAACCACGCATGTAACACTCTTTTATGTGCCACGAGTACTTAATTAATTCTATACCCATAATATAGAATAGTAATTCACAGTAAGATTTATATTGAGATTCTTAATTTCTATGTTACAAAAAATATTTATTATGAAATTCTAAATTTAACGCATAACGATTAAGAAAGTTTCGAAATCTTATAAACAAATTTATTTTTATTACCAAAGGAAAATATGTTTTCGCGTGTACTACTTTCCTACATAAGGCCACACAATATTTGTATATACTTAAGGCACTAAACGTTGTAACATCATTCATGTTATTCTCATTAAATGTTAGATTTAATTTGTATTTATTCTAATTAGATTTAGAATTAGCGTAGTCCTGTATAGAGGATCCATTTTGAACAAAAATGACTAAAGCGCTTCTGATGTATACCTGGAAAAGTTATAAAAGCTTTCATTGAACACGAAAACTCCAGCATAGCATTTAGTAATTGCACGTTTTTAGTTCCGTTTTAGCTTATATAATATTAGTAGATGAAAATATAGTATTCATATTAGTAATGTACAAGTAGTATAAGTGTTACTGGTAATAGTTGTGCTGAAGTAGTAAGTAGTAAGAGAGGGGAACGGCGAAGACCACAAACAGTGTGATTGGAGTATGTGAAGTAGTTGTAGTAACAATAGAAGAAGCTCGAATAGCAACAATTCAAGTGAAAAAATATTAGAAATGATTAGAAGTAATAGAGGTAGTAGGAGCAGCGTTCTAAGAGCTATTAAGTGCATGAAACTGTACATTAAACACAGATACGAAATTCTAAATGTGAATAAAGGTGAAATCGTAATATTCAACAATGTTGACTTGAGGATTCTAGTGACTATTAAGCTAATTAAAAATTAGCCCACTCAAACATGTAGATTCCTTTCGAACTTAGAGAGAGAATTACGAATAGCGAAATATGTAGTTTGATGTGATCCGGATACTGTTGAAAGTACTTGTATTAATAACCTAAGGAATGTTGTTATAATTCATTTAAATTTTATAGCTTTTACATGAACTTGCGAAACGTAAATAGAAATATCAGGGTTTAGTATGGTTATCTAATCAAACTATCTATGGCGAATTTGAGGGGCTTTACACGCAGCATAAATAACAATATTGTTATATCATTTTATATGTATGCAATATTGTAACTTGTGTTGCTTATTGACATAAAACGAAACATTCACTCTACCGGTTATTGCAGTGAATTCCCTACATTTTGAAACAATTTAAAGTATTAGAACGATAGGGAATCTTAATTTGAGAAACTAATTGGAAACGAAAATGCCTTGTCTAACTGACAACCTAGAGATAGAATAGCACCTCACAAGAACGCTACTAATCGAAATCAATAAGCACTCTTTACTTTCACTGTCATGTTTACATCACACCACTTAGTCAATAGTACATCACACAACTTAGTCAGTAAAAGCTTAACTGAAATTCACAATAAAGTTTGAGATCGCAACATGCATGTTGACAATAATTAATAAACATATATATTTGTTTTTACCTGCTGATTCTAAATATTTCAGATAAATAGACGTTGCTGTACGGTCTCTTCTAGGAATCTGTGGACGACATTTGTAGCAGGAGGACCAAGACTAAACTGCGTAATATTGTGTTATACCTCCTCTTCAACCATACACAATGAGGCTCGCTTGGAATAAAATTATCTATATATCAAATAATCCATTAAAAACATTTTAACTTGATTAAACACTATCAACTTAACATATACTCATGGCTTTATGAAGTTAACTAGCCAATTGTACGGCTACAATCAGAGTAGAAGGCAGAATGTACAGTACCAGGAGATAATAATAATTTCTATGCTACCATTCATTTCAGTAACGGAAAATCTTAAATATTGCTAACAGCTAACTTCTACTATTTGGATATTATAGTTCTGTTTTACCTACATGTAACGATACTAATGTATTTGGAGATGTGCGACGAAACTAAAATAATATTATCAATTTAATTTAATGATTTTTTTAAAAAGAATCAGGACGAAGACAACTAAAATCACGTTTCCTAAAATTCTCAGTATATAAATTTTGTTAATATGATCAAAACCTTTTGAAATTGCTCTATTCTTTGTTTGATACATTATATACAATACGTATGACGTAAGTCATCGACGAGAGTAGTCTTAAAATATTTTTCTAAAATTAATCACTTATTTAAACAGCGAGTTACAGACCCCAAGCCTACGATAGTGAATAGATTCCTAAATTATGTGTAAAACATGTTGAAAAATGAAAAGATAATTAATTACACATTAGTATAATTTGCTAAATTACATAGAAATCACATCACTGAAAAATAATGTCAATTATCCGGCTGTAGTAATGCATGATATTAATAAATACACATTTGAGTAGCCCAGTAGAATAATTGCACATGCCACAAAATATTGTTTTAACAGGAAAAGCATTTTCGTGGAAATACTTGTTCAGGTAAAATATTATGCGAAATCTTTACGTCTACATCTTTGCCAGCAAGTAGTAGGTCGGTCCTTCTCAACAGCATTCTAATCTGCATTCATCACTGTATAATTGTATTCGTCAACGTTGATCTTTCGTTTGGCAACGTTTGGTCGATACAGGCTTAGTATCAGATGCACTTCCGTGTTATTGTCAGATAATTTCATTTAAACAATATGCTCACCGTCAATATCTCTGGGTTGACAGCGCTAGACTTTGTAGTACGGGCCATTTTCCACTGGCTTTGGAAATGGTATATTTTGATTTATTTTATAGCCCCTTCCACAGTCACAGTCCTTAAGGGGGCACACGCTGCATGTAATAAAGCGTCTGTTTGACGCAGAAGGTCAACTTTTAAATAGCCTCATAGAAACATAATTTTGAGTGCGAATCTTTATGTTAGAGACCCTACTGAGTCGCTTCAGCAAGGTTTCATTTGGCGCAAACGCGTCGTTTCCGATAGAGATCGACTTAAAAGTTAAGTTATCACTGGGATGTGGCATTTGTCGTTATTACACTGTACAATTCAGTTCAGAGGAAAATAATTTTAAAATTAGTAAATAAAAATGTCAACAGATAACAAATGAAATTCGGCAGTTTCATTATTTTGTGGAGTCGAAAATGAAACATGTTATTTTTTCTGGATTGCCATTTTTATTCTTTTGTCAGGGCGTCCGGAAATGATGGTCCAGTTTCAGAGATGTCATTATCATATAGAAATAATAATAATAATAATAATAATAATAATAATAATAATAATAATAATAATAATAATAATAATGTATTAGCACCACCGCAAACCAGTCAGATTATTTGGCATACTGCATTATACTGCTGACATATGACAAAGACAACTTTTGAATCACACACACGATATAATACTGATGAAGTGTATTTAAGCCTAGCATTACCAGGGCGGACTTGGCGGCCCACAAATTTTATTATTATTATTTTACATTTCGTTTTTTAAAAACTCTAAAAAATATATATTTTTTCAGGCTTCAACCCCTTTGTGATACAACATATTTGCTTTATTTTAAATGTTTGTCTTGTTCCAGTTATAATGTAAATAATGTTGTGGGCCTCGGAGCCCCCAAGGTAGCAGTAAGGGGTTATTCACAGTATAATGTCATATATGAAATATAATATTAAGTGAAATGTGGTGAGAAGGTGCCTCCGTGTATATTCTATACCGTGCATAGGTGCTTTTGATCTTATTGATTGTTTTTCTATAAGAACAAGTAAAAGAAATGGGTCATGGTTACTAAGGTAATAAAACATGTTATATACACAAATATATAGATGTAGCTGACAACACTGCAATTCCAAACATCGTAATCAAGTAGAAGAAAACTATGTGATGTCTTAGATACCCAAAGTTCATATCAAACAGTATAAAAAGTTTCCGTGAGAAATATTGACATTTTACTTGTGAGCCTCAGAGGGCGCCCTCCCCCCCCCCGGTAATTAATGTTACCCAAAAATACTTTAGTAATGCTGCTAGTGTTAACCTGCTAACCGTGTGATAATAAGTTTTACAGAACGCGGAAATGGAATGCGTTGAGAGTGTTTATTCTTCACAACATTTTATATGGTAGTGGTACTAGCATAATATAACGTGATTGCCGAATGGAGCAGAAATGCAACATCGGTACTAGGGATGGCCACAATTTTTCGAAAAAATAATTTTTCGACAACGAAAAAGACAATGCGAAAAAAAATTCGAAAAACGAATATTTTTTCGAAAGACGAAAAATATTTTTTTTTTCGAAAGACGAAAAGTAAAACATTTCGAAGACGAAAATTAAAAAAAAAAACAATACAGGAAAAACTAGAAATTGTTCGAAAGACGAAAAAGGAAAAGAACTTTTGGCGAAAAAAAAATCCACGAATAAAATATTTATTTTAATGCAGTTAATGTAACTCATGGTACTTTGATATAACTAATGTTTCTATGTAGTTATAGATATAAAAAAGAAATAGCTCTAGTTCTATGTAGGCTGATGCTGAACGTCAGCAGATTTTGCTTATTTAACAGTCAGTCGCAGTAGCCGCATTGGGTATAATTAATGTTACAGTTTTTTCTTATTCACGTGCTGTTTATGAGAAATATGAAAGAAGGATTGAACTTAGGGAAAGTCCCGAAATACGTTCAATATGTACGTGCATTGGTTACGGCTTAAGAGAATTCGGCTATTCTCCGAAATCTGTTTGTCTCAATGTGATTGTGAACTCGGTTTCGTGAAACCTACATCGTTCTCATTTACCGCTGACCATGGGCCGGTCAAACATATTGGAACACTTTACTCGCGACAAGGGCAGTTCAC
Organism: Lepisma saccharinum; assembly: GCA_022664845.1. Lineage (NCBI taxonomy): Eukaryota > Metazoa > Arthropoda > Insecta > Zygentoma > Lepismatidae > Lepisma > Lepisma saccharinum. The sequence continues at coordinate 9,098 of JAGDQP010045018.1, forward strand.
AGTGCAATTACGGCGACATATTAATCCACAACAGAGGTACAACGACCGGTTTGTGGTATCACTTAAGAGCACGCCACATAGGTTATCCCGAATACATCCCGACAGCAAGTATTAAAAGATGTTATTGAAGAAAATCCACATCTAGTGCAGGCAAAGAAACAAAGCTAAGAGATAAAATGTTACAGCTTGCAATAGATGTATCACTGGAAGAATGGTTTGTTTATTTATTTTTCTAGAACTTATGAAATTATTTCGTAAACTCTAATTTTATTTTTACATTAACTCTTCACGAGCATAGCGAAGATCTTCTAATCGAGACGTTTGGCATTTGTGTTGTCTGTCCCTCACTCTCTCTCTCTCTCTCGCGCGCGCGCGCGCGAGTCGCGATAACTGCCGAATGCGTGAACCGATTCGAATGAAACTTCCACAGATTGTTTATTGGTTCAAATAACATGTCATGCTCGTTGGGGTAAAATCCGACCATGGGCAGGGGGTGAAAAATTTAAAAATCAAAAATGTAGAAAAATGAAGAAAACAAAATGAAAAACGAATTTAATGGACTCTTTTCTGTTACAAGAGCTTTATAAATGTGCAAACATACTTCGAAGATTTCGGGCTATTGGTTCCTAGGGAGTGGGGGTAAATCGGACACGGGTGTAGCCAGAAAATGAAAGAGGGTGTGTTCTAAAAGCGCATACTGACGAATCCAAATGAAAGTTTGACAGATTTATCGCGAGGTCTACTGTTCGAAGAACCTTAAGGTTAATGTAAAGCAAAGATCTCCAACAAAAGATGGCAGCACTACCCCCATATACGTCTAATGAATTTTTATCGTTGCATGAAATTTCAATGCTGCTTTCCCCAAATTCAAGCCTAGAGAGTTGTAACTTTGAGGGAATAAAGTTCATAACCAATTCAAGAGTTATATAAATGCCGATTTTGTTATTTTCGTTTTTCTTCGTTGTTGAAATCGCTTGATTGTTGTTGTAATATCAAAACGTATAACAATGAAGTTCTTTCAACAAAAAACAAAAAAGAAAATTAAAAATCGGTATTGATCGAACTCTTGAATTGGTTATGAACTTTCTTTCCTGAAAGTTAGAATTCTCTAGACTTGAATTTGTAGCAGCAGCACTGAAATTTCGTGCAACGACAAAATACATTAGACATATGCGGAGGTAATGCTGTCATCTATTGTTGGAGATCGTTGCTTTACATTAACTTTAATACTAGTAATTGATCAAGCGAAGTGAGGCTCGGCATTTGTGTAGTATGTGTGTGTTTCACGATAACTGCCGAACGCGTGAACCGACTCGGATGACACTTTCACAGATTGTTTATTGGTTCAAAAAGTTTATTTGGTAAACTTTATTTTTATATGGGCCACTCAAGTAACGTTGGACTTCGGCCCGTCACAATTCGCCTTTAGCTGTTAAAATCCACACCCATGCCCCTGCCTGGACTCGAACTATGGCCTACCGCCGCAGACCGCTCGGCCGGCTATTGGTTCAAATTACAGGTCAAGTTCGTTTGGAAAGAAAATTGGACAAAGGGGAGAGTATGAAACCCCTTAAACGTGCAAATGTAGAAAACAAAAACAAGAAAACTATTATTATATACCAGGTGTGTAAATATAAATCCGGAATTTGTGCATGGACGGCGTTAGTTGTCACTGTGGTTACCGTAAAACTGCGTCCTTGGCGCCACTTGCTTGTTTTGACTGCTGATAACGATTTGCAACTCACATGAAGACAAGTTTCATGTCATAGTGTAGTGTTCAATAGCGTTGGATATGGCGCAATATGTACCTACAAACTGCGATGTGCGGACAGCATTGATTTTTTGTGACCATTTGAAGAAAACTGCTGCAGAATCGCATCGCTTGCTTGTCGAAGCTTACGGTGATCACGCTCTTGGTAAGTCACAGTGCTATGAGTGGTTAAAAAAAAATAAAAGCGTCGATTTTGACGTGAGAAACGAAGAATGTGGAATACCACCGAAAACGTTTGCAGACAGCGAATTGCAAGCATGTTGGATGAGGATGACGCTCAAACGCAACAACAACTCGCGGATCAATTTAATGTGACACGAGAAGCAGTTTCCATACGTTTAAAAGCCATGGGCAAGTTTTAGAAGGTGGGAAAATGGGTTCCACATGCATTGACTGAACGACAGCAGGATAAACCGAAAAACCACATGCAAAATTCTGCTAGCCAAGTGCAAAAGGAAATAATTTCTCCATCGAGTTGTGACTGGTGATGAAAAGTGGATCTATTTCGAGAATCCTAAGCGTTAAAGATCATGGGTAACTCCAGGAGAACCAAATTGTTATGGACGGAAGGCAATGCTTTGGGTCTGGTGGGATCAGAAGGGAGTGATCTATTATGAACTGTGAAACCTGGTGAAACCGTTAATATCCAATGTTATCGACAACAAATGATTCGATTTGCATCAAGCTTTGCTTGAAAAGCGACCAGAATAGGACCAAATACAACAAAAAGTGATTGTGCTTCACGATAATGCACCCTCCCACACAGCAAAACCGGTCAAGTAAACGATTGCGACGTTTGACTGGGAAATCCTTCCGCATGCGGCTTACTCACCAGACTTGGTGCCTTCCGATTTTCACTTATTTGCATCCATCATTTGCTGACCAGCGCTTCTTATCTTACGAGAATGTACGAAAATGGATTGATGACTGGTTTGCAGCACAAGAGGCACAGTTTTTTTTTGGTCTGGCATCCACACATTGCCGGAACGGTGGCAGAAATGTATCGCTAGCGATGGCCAATACTTCGAATAAAATAGTTCTTAGCATTGTCATTCAATCACTGTGTCTTTTCTGTACATAAATTCTGGTTTCATATTTACGTACCTGGTAAAAACAAATTTAATGGACTGTTTTCTGTTGTAACTTATAAGAGCTTTATAATAGGGATGGCCACAATTTATCGAAAAAAGAATTTTTCGAAAACGAAAAAAACGATACGATTTTGTTTCGAAAAACGAACATTTTTCGAAGAACGAAAAGAAATTTTTCGGAAAACGAAAATTGTTTCGAAAAGGGAACATTTTTCGAAAAACGAAAGACGAATTTTTTTGAACAACGAATTTTTTCGAAAATCGAAAAAAACTTTTTTCGAAAATGGCCATCACTAATCGGTACCCAGTAGTTCGTAGATTCATTTTTCATTCACCTGAGCTTTCATGAGGAGGAGGTCCGCGTACAACTTTACTGACTCCGTGAAATAATATTTTGAGACAAATCCACGTGTAGCCGTAATAGAACTCATTAAATAGTGCAATGCATTTGTATAATCATTTTCCGAATATATTCACTAAATTGACAAAATGAAGAATCTTGATTAGAGAGTCCTACATGAACTAACAGCAAGAGCGATTTGATATTTGCTAGAGCATGCTTCAAAATAATAGAGAATTCACATTGTATACATTTTCAGCTTTCCTACGACCCCTGCCTCCTTCTTTCATAGATTTGGCTACAGGGGATGTAATCACTTCCAGCGTTTTTGAAAACGATTTAGCAGGAGCAGACCATCTATTACAGTAAATTTGATTCCTTTAGAAGCCATCTTTGTGAAATCAAGTATTCACTGGACCTCTTTTCTGTATTATTCTTTTCCATTTTGTTTTTCTTTATTTAATTTAGTTGTTTGGTTAATATTAAGCCATCACAGACATATTACTAACATAAAATATACTTTGACCTGAGCTACATCCTTGGTCCCCATTCGTTTCTCTACCTTCATAATTATACACGACATATTAGTGACTGTTACATGGTACAACCCTACATTTTATGTGAATATTTACAAAAGAAATTAGTTTGGTCTTATATTTGACATTGCAATTTTAAGCGTGCTTTCTCTTTGCTTTTCCTCACTTCTTCTCTTCCTTTGAGTTTTAATGTTGAATTTCCTTGTCTTGTCCTCTTACCAAGGAACACTATATAACCATAATATAGTGAATGTACTTTACTCTTATTCCTCCAGCATTTAATGATTTTGTAACACTTCACAACACATCACACACTCACTTATATTTCATACGCATATGACATTCCGGCACACTTTGGTCTTCATCGTGGCCAGCATTGAAAGTTTCTGATTTGTTTAAATATTACGCTTACATTTCGTCGCGTGAAAATTGTTTTATTCTATGTCAACTTCCCTATTTTACAGGAGAGCGATTTAAATATTTTTTCTTCGATTGAAGCAAAAGCGTCCAGAGTTACAAGACATTGCTTTTATAGTATGAAAGTACATCCATTATGAAAACGTTTCTTTAAGAAAAAGAAATTCAGACTTGTATATTTGAGGAGAAATTGTAGAAACAAAGAATCGACATACAATAATGTTTGAAAACACAGGTTGAGTCTTCTAATGTTTGGAAAATTATTGTATGGCGTACAAAAACGTCATTTTCGGCGCATTGACATAATATTCAAATTTCATATTTTTGTCTTCCTTTAAAGTGAAATATTCATGAGTAAAAACAGGGTAATGCATGTCAGACTTCACAGGCGCCATAGGACTTAATATGTTTTTTTTTTTAAATCGCTATTCACCTTTTTGGTATCATTTTATCTTACAAAGAAACAAAAACAAAATGTTTTGACAGTATATCCGTTCAGTATAAAGAAAATGAAGTTCTAGTCTTCAGTTGAAAACTAAATGTTCATTGTAAGGAAAAGCAAAGAAAAATGAAAAAAATAACTATAACAATACTATTAAAGACTGCAACAGGATTATAGAATATAATGTCCTTGAGCAAAAACAAAGCATGGCTTGGGGATACTTGACAATATTAATTTTCCTAATTCTGGTAAGCCAGTTAAATAAAATAAAATTAAAATTGTTTTTATAGATATTCGGTAGAACTCCGAAGATTTCTAGAACTGTTTGTGATGATCATAACAAATTTCGGGTCTTATGGTCCCTGGTTATTTTGACAGCTGAATGTTATTTCAAATTATCCTGGGACTTTGAGACCGAATCTCTTTCATGATCATTTATTTTATCAAGTCTGATTTGACGGTACTTTCAACGCATTATATTATTTCAATACTGATTTCAAAATGTTTCTCAGCCTTGGTGGAAGGAGAAGGTCTCATATTTAAGTGTAATGGAGTGTCCCTTTAAGGTCCATCCATAACAGCAATGAAGCGATTTCAACAGTAAACAAGAAAGAAGATAAACATTTGCACGCATAGAACTCTTGAATTGTTTACGAACTTTATTCGCTGCAAATTTGAACTCTCTAGGCTTGCATTTGTAGGATCAATATTGAAGTTTCGTGCAATGATAAAAATACATTATACATGTACGGAGATAGTGTTGCCATCTTTAGATCACAACTCTCTGAAACTGCATTAGCCTAAGCATATTTTCGTTCTACCTACTTGAACAGTAAGAACAGATTTTCTCAAACAAGCACACAATCATCTGGCAGCTGTTAGAAGGTGCAACAGGTTGGTCATCCTCATCGTTGTTACTACTTTGGGCATAGTCAGGGTCCACATTGCAGCCAATGAGTGTGTTCAAGCTAACATTGGTATTTAAGTCTATTTCATTATCATCAGCATCACTTGAAATATCCTCCATCCTGTAATAGACCTAAAATTCTTCATTGTATCTATAAAGCACTCCACTGAAAAGGAAGTACTTTGTTTGACAGAAACAGCAATAATAAATCCATTACTTATTAGCGTCATTACTTACGTTTCCAATAAAAGATTTCGAAGCATCTCCTCTCACAGCCTTTTTCTCTAAAAAGTACTGGTGGCAGTCATCTTCTCACGTGACAGGTAGAGTGAATATCACTGACAAGGACATAGAATAAAACAATAATTACAAACTACATAAGTCCAATGACATAGAACAACGCTACTGTTATTTGGCAGTGACTTAGAAAAAATAGGAATTATATATTTTGTAACTTTGGGTGACAGAATAAAACAGTTTTTTGGTTTTCATATTTCCTACAGGAATTGATCAGAATTCTTACTGGATATTAAAAATGTACGGGACATAGAACACATCTCCAGTAAAAATTCAATTTTCGATTTTTGGTGAAATAGAATAAATCGATTCTCACGCGACGATTCAAAACGCGACGGAAATAAAAATACATTCCCTAAACCAGTTTATTGTACCTTTTTTGCTTCCATAGACTCCTAGGCTTGTGATTCCTATTTTGGCCCTGATTGGTTTAAATATTTTTTAATGCTTCCAGATTTTATTCCTGATCTTCTGTAGAATTTTTGTTTTGTTCTGATCTCTTCATTGTATTGTATAAGTGTATTCTTCAAACCGTCCCTTCCAACGGTCAAAATGGATATGTGGTTCAGACGGATATGTGGTCCGCCCAATACCATAGGAGACCGAGGGATGTATGTAAAACAACAGTGTATGAAAAGGGAAAATCAAGACAAGAAATAAAGCAAAGCAAGGTTCTCTTTAAAACCTTTTATTTAGAGCTCCGTCTACTTTAGGAAACATAGACGTTACAATAAAATTAGACAGGCTCCCATAGAGGTTTAGCATAATTTGGTAAATAAATCCCTATATATTTCGAAAGTTTTTGGTATTACTTCTTA
>JAGDQP010045019.1:0-11532 GCA_022664845.1 Lepisma saccharinum
CCTGAGTCTTAGATGCATAAAGGCCTTAAATAAAGTTCAATTCAATTTCACTATAAAACAACATTATCTTAAATTAAAAGACTTGGGATACTATATGTATAATATCAAAGGAATTTGCAAACAAAAACCGGAAACAACTATCCAAAGATGAAAAGGCTAATATCATCATACTGAATGAAACTAAACGTAAAACAACTTCATTTTTTTAAAGAATCTGGATATATAATTTTCAAAAGGAAGCTTTTGAGGGCACGTCCATCTTCGTTGAAGACACTATAGTCTTAAAGGAGATTAATTTACCAGATGGACTACGAAAAATATATTCATCACCTTTTATTTCAACAGCATCCAACATGGAAACTATATACGTTGTCAATCTATACTCTCAACCAAGGCGAGATATCAAACTTAGCTTTCATTTTTTCAATATACAGAACAATACAGAAATTTGATTCTGGCTACAGATGTAAGTTGTCAACATGGATTGTTAGGATACAGAATCACAGACGAAAATGGCAAAGCGTTATTCAACTATCTTCTCAATTCCTATCTGATTAATTTACTTGTAGGTCCTACCCGATTAGTTAATCCCCAATTTCACCCTCCACGTAAATCATAAAACCATATGCGTGGTATCATTGGCAAACTTGCTTCATTCTGAAGAGAATGATCTACGATCCATGATACCCGAATAAATAATACTGCGATTTTAAATTGTTAACTTGTGTTCAATTTGTAGATCAGGTCATAGGTTCTTTTTCGTATATCCAGAAAGCATTGGTATAAAAACTTTTCCCTCGTAACTATTGAAGCTTTCGGAACCAGACTTCGCACACACATTGTCTATAGCCTCGTAATTTTTCTAAATGCATTTGGATTTTGTGCTCTTACGCGGGGCCGTTCAAGAGGGAGCAACATTTGATAGAAGGGATTTTGGAGGAAATTTGCGCCAAATTCTTCCACATTTACCCTTTCCGTGTACGTCCTGGGCTGAACTGCATGGCACCTTTGGTAAGCTTGTTTTGGTCTGAAGAGAACTTGGTCGACTATGTTACACGGATGGTGTTCTCTGTAGATCCATCATTAAACTTGACTTGACAAACTCCTTGCTATTTCTGGGACCATTAAAGTGGGACGCTTGCCGCGTACTCTTTAGCAAACCATCTGTTAACTTCCGGGATGTCGCGAAGTTGTGTCCCGTCGAGATTACGGAAAATCAGAGACTCCATTTATATGAGCAAAGTCATTATCATCTTTATGTAGACATTACTCGAATGAATATACTATATCCTGTACTAGGCGTAGCCAACTTCATTCAATATGAGGTCCTACATATGATGAGTGGTATCATCGCGGGCGGTCATAAGAAATTACTTACTTAGTTAATGGCTAACGGAACTCGCAACTTCATCGCAACAATAAAAAACGATTGGCATAGCATGCTATCCTGGGCAAGATCAAGCCAGATTTTACCATAAACACCTACTTCTCGAAGATCCCTTCTAATATTATAATCTCAACGTCGTCTCTGTCTTCCCAACGGTCTCTTTCCATCCGGATTTTCAACTAAGATGGAATATAGTCTTCGTTTTTCTCGCATCCGACCTACATGACCTATCCACGTTTGTTGTCACGACTTCATTATTTTTCTAAAATGAATAATCCTCAATAAATAAAAAACGACGCTTTAAATTAAAATTTCGTTTGCGATAACTTGTTTCTAAAAACTTGGTGAATATCAGATACGAAAGAACATCGTCACTGGGTTGTCAGTGCTGCTAACCTAGTATACAGTTTAAATACTTTTAATAGCACTACGTCGTGTTATTAGGTATCTGGCGTCTTTTAGTGATGATAACATATGTAAGGCACACACCGCAGCGTAACAAACTATAGATAAGACAAAGGCTTTTGCGATCTGATACAAACTACGCAACGTCCTCGAATTTTTCATCCACAGTTTGCAACACTGCAATGTGTTCTTTCCGTACGTTGTTTATAATCAGTAGATTCCAAATACACGATAACACGAGGTAGTGTCTTTGAAAAATTAAAAGTTATACCGAGTTGGCAACACCGACAACACAGTGACGACGTATTTTTACTCCTGATATCCACGTCCGTGAAGTTGGCCCCCCCGCCCTTTTTGTTAATTCTGGCCGTAATTTTGAAGCAAAAACGAATTAATTGGTAGCACTTAGGAGCACTAACGAAGCACTAACGGGTGCACTATAAGTGATAGTTCTTGCTGCCTTAGTTGGCTAAAAATCCGACTTGAAATATTTCCCTATGTATTTTAAATGGCACTTCATCACACTTTCGTTGTTTATATCTCAACTAATAATGAAGCACTAACGTAACAATTAGTGTTTTCTGGAAGCACTAACGATGCACTAACGATCGCGCTAGGTTTCAACGTTAGTGCTTCGGTGGGGGGGGGCTGGCTGGCGTGAAGTTGGCCCCCCCCGCACTTTTTTGTTAATTCTGGCCGTAATTTTGAAGCACTAACGAATTAATTGGTAGCACTTAGGAGCACTAACGAAGCACTAACGGATGCACTAAGTGATCGTTGGTGCGCATGTGGGGGGGGGGGCAACTTCACGGACGTCTGATATCCGCCATATTATTAGAAAACAAATTTCAGCAATGAGAATTTTAATTTAATACGTCATTTCTGATTTATTGAGAATTATTCATTTTCATCCTTTTGTTAGGCGTTGGATTTGGGTCCTAAGATGAACACACTATATCTAAAAGCATAGCGAAATTTATCAGTGAAAAATTTACGAAGGGTTAAAGCCCCTTTGAATCACAGTAAAAAGATACTTTGCAGACAATGTTGTATACGTAATTATTGTGTTAACTAATACGATTTATGACAAGAAACGAGGAGCATTCAAATGAAACTGATTGAAAATAACCGTTCAAAACTAGCCTTCATAACTACAATCATAGTGAATCTTGAAATATTTTGAAAAAATAGAAGAAAATCTAAGTAACTTCAAAGTTCAGTGGCATTCATACAAAGTCTCTTACTAATGACAAGAAAAAACAAATTGTAGAATAGGATTGACCATGGTTTCCAGAATCTTTACTGCAGAAAAATTGATCCATTTTGCGGCCGCTGTGTTGGTGTCTTTGTGTATTTGGTGTCTCATTTTTATTTACACAAGATATTATTTTCTACGTTGTGAATGCATATGAACTACGAACTTAATAAATATTTGTTTAAAATCTATATATTAAAAAACTTTGCTAAAGCTTTGGCCAGTCCGTCCCGCCTTTACACTGAACCGATTTTGATCAATCTGTTTTAAAATATCCAGCTTAACATGTAGATGAGCCATCAATAAACCGCATTCCTCTCTGTCAAGCTTGAACTGAGGGAGAAGTGTTCGAGTGTTCTCCCCTATGTATTCGTTATGGGGGAATATTTATCATATTTCTCACAAACTTTGTCCAGTCCGGCCGGCCGTTCTACTGGACCGATTTTGCTCATTCGTTTCTTTAAAATATCCAGCTTAACACGTAAATTAAGCATCAAGAAACCGCATAGCTCTCCGTCAAGTCTGAACTTAAGGAGAAGTGTTTCAGTGTTCTCCCTTTGTACAGCCCGTCCGGTCGTTCTACTGGACCGAGTTTGATCATTCATTTTTTTAAATGTCCCGCTTAACATGTAAATGAAGTATCACGAAACCGTATTCTTCTCCGTCAAGTCTCAACTGAAGGAGAAGTGTTTGAGTGCTCTCCCCTATGTATTCCCTATGGGGAATATTTATCATATTCTTCACAAACTTTCTACAGTCCGTTAGGCCGTTCTACTGGACCGATTTTGATAATAATTTTTAAAATATCCGGATTGACACGTAGATGAGCCATCAATAAATTGCATTCCTCTCCGTCAAGTCTCAACTGAATAAAAAGTGTTAATCCAAAATGGAATCTCAGAAAGGTGTTTCCGGAACCACTGAAACTAGAGAAACGAAATTTGGTATGAAGGTGTATCATCACGAGTGGCTCACGATAATATAATAAAACGTTAAAACGTAGTCCATCTTGATCCAAAATGGCCGCCAAAAGGCAGTTTTCGAACCACCAAAACTAAAGAAACGAAATTTGGTATGAAGGTGTAAGATCACGAGTGGGTCACGATAATATAAGAAAATGTTAAAACGTCCCCCATCGTAATCCAAAATGGACGCCAAAATCATTTTCCAAACTACCAAAACTAAAGAAACGAAATTTGGTATTAAGGTGTACCAGCACGAGTAGGTAACGATAATATAAGAAAACGCTAACAAAAAGCGCCGTCTTAATTCAATAATGTCCGCCGAGAAAGTAATTTTCCAAACCACTGAAAATAGAGAAACGAAATTTGGTATGAAGGTGTACCATCAAGAGTAGACTACAATAAATGTATCAAAACTCCTCTATGGGGTCGCAGGTCCCGGGGGTATGGGGGCAGATCTTTATCATGGATACGCAGTCCCTCGGAGAGTCTGGTTACGATAAAGGGGACGCAGCTTCCAAAACTTCCTAAGTTAGGGGCGCAACTCGCCACGGGAAATCGAGTATTGGTGACACCCCAATGACTGTTGCCAACATATTTTATTCACCCTGCACCAGTGGGCGGGCAATAAATTTTTTAATTTAAATGTGCATTGTTGTAAATAAAAATATGTAGGTTCAATGTTTTAAATCATTATAGTAGTATCTGGCAGAAGTATTATTATTATTAGTAGTGGTGGTAGTAGTATTAGTTGTTATTGTTGTAGTAGTAGTTGTTGTAGTGGTAGTAGTAGTAGTAGCTGTTGTTGTTGTTGTAGGATAAGGAGCATTAGTAATAGCTGTAGTAGAAGTAGTTGTTGTTGTAGGGATAAGAACATTAGTAGTAGCAGTAGTAGTAGTAGTAATGGAGGTGGTTGTAACAGATGCTGCATATTTGCTCCATTGAGGCGCAGACACCCAGAGATTATGGTTACGATAAAGGGGGGCAGCCCCCAAAACTTACCAAGTTAAGCACGCAGCCCACCACGTGTAAGCGAGTAATGGTAACTGTCCCAGTGAATGTTTCCAACATATTTTATTCACTCCGCACCAACGGGTGGGTACTTTAGCTTTAGGATTGCAGTATTTTTTCTTTGAAAGCTCATTAAATCTATTTTCATATGTAAAAAAATAATGGGATGGGTCATCAAAGCACTAGGGAGAAAAGTGAAACACTATAAATGTCCCTGTAAAACGTAAAATGAAATCTTACACTGCTATCTTCAATTTTGAATTTGAATTTTACTTAGAGCCTTTAGGCATCTAAGGCTCAGGTCGGGATAGGGAGGGGAAAGGGTGTTGGAAGATGTCGGGCAGGGGCTATAATGACGGTGCTATCCAGTGCCTGACGTGATTGAAAAAATCCTGGAATGGTTCTGTGCTTAAATGATGGAAGGTGTTACTTGGAGTGATGGAAAATGAAAAAGTATTATAAAGATTTATTAAGATAACTAGACGAGCCGCAGGCCCACTTGCTATGAATTTTCGGGATAATATTCAAAACTCAATTTTTAAAAGAAATCCATAAATGCCGGATTTTCGGAAACATATTCAAAAACACAACATTTTCATTTTTTTTAAAAAAAATATTCAAAAATGTCGGATTTTGAGGAACATTTTTAAAAATACTAAATTTTTGAAAAATCCAAAAATTGTCTTCAAATGTTTGAAAATATTAAAATATATTTAAAATACACTGTAAAAGTGGAAACACAAAATGGATGAAAGTTACTCCGCTTTATGGAGAAATAAAAGTCGAAAATTAGTGTTTTTTTGTATTTACTCTTAAACGTGGATATAATGTAAGCCTTTTAGTGGAAAGATTGGTAAAATTAACTCCATTTTAAAGTTAAACATTTTCTTTGTAATAGCTTAACGTTAACTGAAAATGTGTTGAAACTGGCCAAAGTGATTTGTCCGGGAACGTTCAACTTATTTTACGCTTAAAACTCGGTCATTTGCTAATCGAAGTGTAAGCTAAACTGGCAATTTTGAGGTTACGTACTTTTGTGGATGAAGTTTAAGCCTTAGTTGGATATTCTATAATCCAGTAACAGGAGTAACGTTACTTGCTTGCCACTGAACGCCTCACCATTTGGAGTGTTTATATTGCCTTTACACTGGGAACAACAAACAGTTCACTCTTGGACCGAGAACGGCAAGGATTGCACTGGCGGAAAGAGAAATTAAGTTAGGTATAAATCTTTACACTGTAGCAAACGTATCTCTCCTTTTCACGAGACATTTCTCTTAGTAAAATCAAAAACGTGTTAATGATTAACCTCCTTCGCAATAAAAAACTACATATAGATATCACTCGGAAAAGCAGAAACACCAACTTCCTTCGTAGCTAAGTGGCAAGAGCGTCTGACCACTGTGCTTGTGGACCCTGGATCGAAACCCGACCACTACACTTTTTATCTTTTCATTTAAAATTTTAATGGAATATTAGCTTTTATTCTTTTCTACTTTAAAAAATGCTCTGCTTAAATGAAATACGTTAGAACAGTCATATATGTGTGTATATACACGCATTTTGAAATTTTACAGAAAGTAAAACGTTCAACCGAAAACTGGCTGAATGTAGGTTAATCCAAAAAGTGAAGGCAGCTCAGCTGCCTCCATTTTTTGGATGAACGTTGTGTCTTTTATTTTTACAGTGTAGTTTCGTAAAACCTTTGTCCAGTCGCCCAGCGGCTTTCACTGGACCGATTTGAGTGATTTTCTTTTTCTAAAATGTTGCTAATTACGCCTAGATATGTAATGAAGCATTCGCAATTTTCTTCTCTTCATCAACTTTGAATAAAACAGAATCTCATTTTCCTCCCTATGTATTTCTTATGAGAATCTTTTCTGCAGAAGTTTTGTCCATTCGCCCAGTCGTTTCTAGTGAACCGATTTTCATGAATGTTTATTTTTTAATTTTCGTATTTACACACAAATACGTTATCAAGCAGTCATGGCTCTCGAGCCCGAGGCCTTTGCTTAGCATTCGGGAGGCCTTGGATAGAGTTTCAGCGGCCGACTATTCTGACTGAGGTTTCTCTATGGTATTTTTCTGTCACACCAGGCTAATTCCGGAATGGAACTTTCAAATTAGGCCTTGCCGACGGCTTCTCGCTTCCTTTTTCCTCCCCAAACTGGCCTGAGATGCTTTAAGGTCATAAATAAAATTACAAAACCTATGTATGTTACGAACCAATCGCATCAATCTCCTTCTAGATGTTCTTGGGAAGCCCCGCACATAATAGTCGAGTGCACTCTGTTAATCATTTCTTGAACTATCGTATAATGAGCACTCGGACCCGACTCTGTTTCAACTGGTTCCGTGGTGCATCCGCTAACGTTTTGGATTTCGGTGCCAAAGGTATTCGGTTCGATCCCGAATTTTGCAAAAATATTTTCTAACCGTTTTCAAGGACCGTCAAGTTTTCTTTGCTTATCAATATTTAAAATAGTTCAAAATCTTTTCTCCAGTCGCTCAGATGTTAGTAGGTAAAAATGTGGGAGCTAACCCAGAAGAACTTTCATTGATTAATTTTTTATAGAAAAGATTGGTATCCGTCATTGTATTCTAGGAAGTCATATTAAATTGTTTTGGAAGTCATCTTCTCAGAAACTAATATCATCACTGACACTTACGGAAAGGATATTACATCGTCTGAGTTATTTCCAGTTTTTCTGGGTCATTAGTTTAACATGTTAAATTCAAAAGTTTTGATCGGCCTGCTGAAAGATCAAAATCCTATTTCAGGGTAAATTCTTTAGTTAATGAAGATGAAACTGAAATTCTACAATGCCCGCTGAACTTTTGGACAGTTTAGACACGACCTGCTTATCACTATATATTCTAGAACTGAAAGAAGGAGGATCTATGGCGATGTTTTCGAGGAACTTAACAAAGACCAAGCCTTAAATAATGACAAAAACTTAATTCTTCTTAAAATATGTTATAACTTCTTAGATCTACAAATTACAACACACGTTAATGTTCACTAAAGAGTACTTCTTCCTCGCTTTCATTTATTGCCATCTGACCCTACTTTTCCATTTTCTTTCAAAACAATACAGTTAACAACAATTCAATTTGCATTCTGTATGACAATAAATAAGACACCAGAGCTAGCCCTCACCCTCAATATTGTAAGCATATATTTGCCTGAAACTCTCTTCAGCCATTGCCTGTTGTATGTAACACTATCGTGTGCTAGATCTATTGAGAATGTAAAAATTGAACGAAAACCAATAGATCAACGCATCACTAACGTTGTTTGGAAAAAGTTTTGTAAATTTAAAGAGTATTTTATATTTTTTGTTATATAATAATTACTGATTTATGAAAGTATTATCCCTTCTGTGTTTGTCCTTTATTTTACAACCATCTTCTTTTCTAATACTTCATTACCTCTGTTTTTATCTATCCAATTAACTTCTTTTAAAATACAGCGGAGCAGCAAGGGTACACCAGTTGTTTATTAAATATTTTTACATGTTAATATGTTGGACTTGATATGCACATGGAAATGCTAATGACTTCTTTTATCGGTTTCCTTTCTACATAATATATTCTACTCAAAATTACGTTTAGTATTATTTATTTTAACTACGAAATATTACTCCTTACTGATCACAATGTGCTGAACTCATAAAGGCAAAGGCAAAAATAATTTTGGGTTTATGCTTCCCGTTTGCTTAAGAGATGTCAAAATCAGACAAACATAATTTTTTGAATCAATCTGACAGAATTAGCATGTTTATTAAAACGTACGATAATTTAATCATTTTGGTTAAATGAAAGTTTGAGGTAGTTGGGTACAATGAGCATATTGTCTCAGTGTACAAAACGCATTTTTGTTCTTCAAACAACACCTACAGGAGTGTTTTGTATATTGTCTTATTTCTAGAGGAACGTTGATTTCATTGATATTCCCTATGTGGAAGGATGAGAATATTTTTGTATGGGCGTATGTGCCAGCTCTTCTCACCTTTTTTAATTCTTCCACGCCTTAAAAAGCCTTAAGACAACAAATATTATTCTAAAGTAGGTATCTAACATTTTCCCCTTTAAACATATTTCATAATGCATTTGCAAAGTTAAATACCGCAATTAAAAAGCATCTGAAGAATTATTAAAGCTGATGGCTATGTATTTGTTGGTAATGAAGATTTCATTAAAAACAAACAATCAATAAGAGGAATCTAGCACTTCATAGCAATCCTCACTAAAAATAGATGACGCCGATGATTAAAACTTTGAACATAAAAACCGAGCCAACGTAGCTCAGTATTAAAGCGTTGGCGTAGAATTCGGGATGTCGTTTGTTCGATCATCCTGACTCAGGTTTTTCCTCAGTCACACCAGGCAAATGCCGGGAAGGCACCTTCAACATGGGCCTAGCCAACACCTTCCCGAATCTTTCCCCTTCCATTATTCCGGCCTGAGCCTTAGATGCCTAAAGGCCTTAAATAAAATTCAATTCAATTTCACTATAAAACAACATTATCTTCAATTAAAAGGCTTGGATACTATATGTATAATATCAAAGGAATTTGCAAACAAAAACCGGAAACAACTGTCCGAGGATGAAATGGCTAATATCATCATACTGAATGAAACTAAACCTAAAACAACTTCATTTTTAATGAATCTGGATATATAATTTTCAAAAAGAAGCTTCTGAGGGCACGTCCATCTTCGTTGAAGATACTATAGACTCAAAGGAGATTAATTTACCAGATGGACTATAAAACCTATATTCATCACCTCTTATCTCAACAGCAACCAACATGAAAACTATATACGTAGTCATTCTATACTGTCACCCAAGGCGAGATATCAAACTTAGCTTCTTATTCTTTCAATGTACAGAACAATACAGAAACTTGCTTCTGGCTGGAGATGTAAATTGTCAACATGGAATGTTAGGAGACAGAATCACAGACGAAAATGGCAAAGCGTTATTCAACTATTTTCTCAATTCCTATCTCATTAATTTACTTGTAGGTCCTACCCGAATAGTTAATCCCCAATTTCACCCTCCACGTAAAACATGAAACCATATGCGCGGTATCATTGGCAAACTTGCTTTATTCTGAAGAGAATGAGATACGAACCATGATACCCGAATAAATAATACTGCGATTTTAAATTTTTAACTTGTGTTTAATTTGTAGATCAGGTCATAGGTTCTTTTTCGTATATAGAGAAAGCATTGGTATAAAAACTTTTCCCTCGTAACTATTGAAGCTATCGGAACCAAACTTCGCACATACATTGTCTATAGCTTCGTAATTTTTCTAAATGCATTTGGATTTTGTGCTCTTATGCTCATTTGATAGAAGGGATTTTGGAGGTAATTTGCGCCAAATTCTCCCACATTTACACAGTAAAAAATAGCTGTGTTAATTCAACACAATGCGGTGTCCCAGCGTGACTACCACTTTTGTGTGTTAAATCAACACAACACACGATGTTGATTTCGGTACTGAGAGAAAAAAAATGAAATTACGGCTGCAACTAGATTTGAATATGGGTTGCTTAGTTAGAAGTCGAGCGTCTTACCGACTTCGCTAACTCGTCAGATGGAAAGACTATTAGATTGAAACAATATAAAGGATAAAAAAAAATTGATGAACACCAAACACAAACAAAGTTACTCTCACGACTTATGCCATGATTTAATCACTTTTCCATCGGTCAATTAGAGATCACAATCCTCATTTATTGAGAATATATTCAATTTCTATTAAAGCAAACGCAGCATTTGACATGTTGTTACGATAAGAAACCAGAAATGCTGCTCAAGTGTTTGGCTGTCGCCATCTTGCTTGTTTTCATAGAAATAGAATATTCTCAATGAAT
Organism: Lepisma saccharinum; assembly: GCA_022664845.1. Lineage (NCBI taxonomy): Eukaryota > Metazoa > Arthropoda > Insecta > Zygentoma > Lepismatidae > Lepisma > Lepisma saccharinum. Next base: position 10,910 of record JAGDQP010045019.1, read on the forward strand.
GGGAATTCTGGTTCTCAATTGACAAATAGGAAGTGATTAAACCATGGGATAAGTCGTGCAAGTAACATAGTTTGTTTTGGGGGTTCAGCAACACAAATTTGATCCCATACACTGTTTAAATCTATAGTGTAGTCGTTTAATTCAAATTTTGTTCACTAAATATAGTTTGTATGTAGTGTCTTTTCTGCCTGAAGATTTGGCCAAGTCGGTAAGACGCTCCACTTCTAACTGAGCAACCCATGTTCAAATATCTCTGCAACCGTAACTTTTTTTTTTCTCTCAGTACCGAAATCAACACCGTGTATTGTGTTGATTTAACACACAAAAGTGGTAGTCACGCTGGGACACCGAATTGTGTTGAATTAACACAGCTATTTTTTGCAGTGTACCCTTTCCGTGTACGTCCTGGGCTCAACTGTATGGCACCTTTGGTAAGCTTGTCTGGCTCTGAAGAGAACTCGGTCGACTATGTTACACGGATTGTGTTCGCTGTAGATCCATCACTAAACTTGACTTGACCAACTCCTTGCTATTTCTGGGACCATTAAAGTGGGACGCTTGCCGCGTACTCTTTAGCAAACCATCTGTTAACTTCCGGGATGTCGCGAAGTTGTGTCCCGTCG
>JAGDQP010045020.1:0-14223 GCA_022664845.1 Lepisma saccharinum
TTCAGTCTCTTTAGGATCAACTGGACGGCATAGTAGCATTTATAGTTTATATAAATTCTTAATGTATGACTAATTAATGTTTCACTAAGACAATTTTAGTAATTGTTTATATTTTTACAACATATTATCAATCGATATTCACGCTAGTGGTAGGTACTTTACCCATTTAGAACGTGAATGATGGAATTTTTCATCTCTCGGATTAAATAACGGAGACAAAGACTGTAATGGATAATTCTCATAATTCTAAAGGAATTGCAAATATCAAGCAAAAGCTATAGGGTTACAATAGATTTATTATATGTTTACCTACAAGTAAGTTGCATAACTACTTTGTATGGAATCTAGAAAATTACTACGAGGACAGATTTCATGTACTGAAATAAACTATACTGAATTCTGAGACTTAACGATAAAACTGTATATTTGAATACATGTGGCACAATATTAGCATTTGCAATGGCTAATAATACTTCAAACTTCTCTGAAACTCGGTGTTGATAGTTATGTTTCCGAAAGAAAACTATGTTTGATTTGAAATCACTTTTCTATTCTCAAGTTAGGAAGATCTGTATCAGGCTCGGCCAACTTCTTTCTTTACGAGGACCATACTTCATTGTGATCCCAGCGGTCAACTATCCTGACTGAGATTTTTTTTCCACAGGCACACCAGATAATCAGCTGGATGATACCTTCAACTTAGGCCCAGGCCAACTCTTTCCGGTAACCTTTACCGTGAGTCTTAGATGCTTGAAGACTATAAATATATTTAAATTCAAATGCTTTATTGTAATTATTACCTTTTAAATTAAATTTATTTACATACTGTAGTGTTTATCTTATCGCGGGCCTCACAAATTACATGAGGGCCGCGTGCAGCCCAGGGCCTTTCTGATGGCTATGCCTGACCTATATTATGGCTTGTTTCAAAACACTAGAAGCAGTGTTATAGAACATTGCATGGGAGTAACAAAAGTGATCGGCTAATTTATCGAGTTTAAAACTTTTTTTTAAAAAAAGTCGTCTATACATGAAATAATGAAAAAAGTATGCTTAATCCTTGTACTCAGCGTTTATAGTAAAGGCGATTCATCTGCTGAGAACTTCACAAAAGTGGATCTTAACTGTAAATGTTCGCGTGTACCAAGGTAATGTGTTTGAGCAGAGAGTTATCTAGAAGTTGGTTTTAGGAGGATCCACGGGTTTTCGGAGGGGGGTCAAAGGTGTGTCTGGGCATGAAATGTATATTAAATGTACGAATCTACATAATTATGCCTAAAATTATATTGATTCTGCCACAAACTCTGAATTTGGACGGGGGTCGGACCCCTCGAACTCACCCCTAAATATATCTTTGTATGTTTCATTCAGTTATTTCCTTGCATATTCGGACATGGTGATTTATCTTTTACTCCATTTAGTGACGATAATGGTCCACTATACAATGACTTCGACAACATTACTTTCATCTTTGCAAGAAATTTACAAACGCTTAATTTGATAACTCTATTGCTATAATGCAACAGGTGGGTTGCCATATTAAATACAATATTTCTTCTTATATTCCATTAGATCCGTAAATATTTTACACTTTTATTATCAACTGAACTTTGAAGTAAGTAAATAATAAAGAATATCAGTTAAAATGTGTCTAATTACAGAGCACAAGCCTACTTTTCAAAGCTCTCTTAAAATCCTATAGAGATTAAATGGCAGGTTTCCTAGGCAACCGGTTGTTTAAAGCCAATATGGCGGCCCCCACAATTCTCAGTAGCAGACGACTTTAACAGCGAATTTTACAGCATAAAATTACACTTGCTACGTACTAGTTAATTTTCCATGAGACATACAAGTATGTTTGGATTTTTTTACATTCTTTTTCTTTAGTTCACAATGGTTCGTGATGTCCTCAAATCTTGCTACATTAATTAAGTTCATTTCCCACTTCATACAATGATGTAAATTTGCACAGTGACGTAAGTCGGGTGACAATACAATATTCTATTGTTACTTTCATATATTTCTATATTTTAAAAGCATATTGTAACATACTTTTAAAATATTAGCCACAAATACTAGCGTGCAACGCTGTGACGTTTGGTTGGTTGCAGAACACTTTAGGATTTAGGCAAAAAAATTAATAAAAAAAATTAAAATACACTTTTCTTAAACAATTCGTACTAAAATGTAAAAAAAAAAAACATGTTTGTTTATGCATGCTCTTTTTTTCTGAAGCTTAGAAGATTCACTACAAGATGGCTCCCATGTGCAGAGTTGTCACAAAATATTTCATTTTTGAGCGTTAGCTGCCTTTACTTGTTTCGCCCTTGCTTGATATTTAAAAAAACACACACACACGATTGTTTTCAGTGTTTATTATAAGTTTATTTATATAAGAAGACCTTCCAGGTAAGTTAATTACTAAAGATTATAATTATACTGAATTCAAAATTGATTTTACATCATCTCAAGAAACATAGGTAAAACACCAATTTTTACACCTTAAATTATCAAATCTTCCGTAACCACATTTCGTATTGGCGAGGCGGAGGAGAATTTTAAAATATGACCACAAAAGTCTGAGTGAATAATTAATAAGAAAAAAAAAAGTGTAGTTTATTTTAGCTAAATCGATCGTAATTTTTAACTTCAAAAGAAGTCCAAGTTACCCTAAAAACAAATTTAAAGCTTAAATTGTAATATTTTCCCGTTAAAGTACGCCCAGAAATGTTGAATTTTATTTATGATCCTTAGGCATCTAAGGCTCCGGACGGGACGAGGAGGGGAAATGGTGTGGGAAAGAGTCGGCCAGGGTCTCAGCTGAAAGTATTATCCCGGCATTTGCCTGACTTGACTGATGAAAACCCTAGAAAATACTCACTCTGGATGGGAAGTACTTCCGGACCTTCTATAACCTGATACCCTCAGACCCCCTGTACAGAGCCTGTCCCGACTTTCTTAAGCAGAAAGGTAGCAACCATGTTCCCAATTGTAATACCATTGACTTCTTCTTCAACGAAACTGGAGTGATCGTTCATTAGGGCTGGGTACTAGAAACACTGATAGAAAATTTTGTTCTCCATTTGAAGTAAGCACGTTCCCAACAGTAATTCCATTGATCTCTTCTACAACAATACTGGAGTGATCGTTTAGTAGAGCTCATTATGTACTAAAAGCACTGCTCGACGATAATTGAGTACGGAATTTTCTTTTTTTAGTTCGCGAAGGCGGGTTAGAAAAGTCAGGTTCGGTTGACACCAATATATCCATACATATTTCATTGTAGTGAGTTCAATATCGCTTTTACATAGAGGTTGATGTTAAGGGGAACTACTTCCCTGAAGATATGCGTTTCTCTTTTCACTTGTTGCCTACACCGTTCAAATAGTTCCCGTTTCGCTGTATTTTCAATGCTTATTTAACTATTCTTTTAAGGAATCTGTGTTTTCTCTGCTAATTTTTGCTTTTCCGGCGGCCGTGTGCGGAAGTCGACCCATTTGTCTATCACCTATAATTTTCGACAGATTGCGCAAGTATCGTATTTACTATATTAAGAATACTTTTTGTTATTTTTTGGGTAATACGGTGTAAGACAAAGAACACTTCTCTTGATTTGTTCAGTAACGTTCTTCAGAGGTAAGATGCTCAGTTGGTCTATTTAATATAATCTGATAAAACATGTTTTCGAAAATTTCTCACAATAAATTGAGAAGACATTATTGTTGAATTTCCTGATCCACAAACTTATTTAAGATTCGTTTATGAACGTTCAATTCGTGTGCTGTGGTTGATAAGGACTGTATGTAATTCAGGCTTACGGGACAAGATACTAATAATAAAGCAACGAGCGGTGTAAAAACATGTTGGATATTATCAAGAGGTGGATTGCGTTTCATTGTTGAAAGGAAACACAAGACGAGTAAATGTTTGAACCCTATCCAGTAGACATTAATTTTCATTTATTGACATCAAATAGATTATGGACAGACTTATTCTGCAGGTTTTCTTCATTGATTGACTGGGTTGTTATTAACGTCCTAAACGAGCTGGAAAGCTACTAAGGACGGGAACCTACAGTTTTAACGTGGACTCCGAACCACTTGTGACCCCACCGGGAATCGAACCCGGGATCTATTGATTACAAGGCAGCGAGCGTTACCACTCACCCACCGGGGCACAGTTTTCTTGCATTTAGTAGTACATTTTGTAGGGTTGTCTGATATTATCAACTTTATTTATTCGCTAGGTACTACAATAATAAAAAATTACATAACATAAAATCAATTTTCTGCATCTTCTGGTATTGAATGAGCCAGTAAGTTCAATTTAGATACAGTTATATGCCTTTAGTCATTCAGCAAGCTAGCTATTTCAACAAATGCACAACATAGGAAACAAGGAATCGGCGAGAAGAGATTTCTTTAAATCAGTGGTTCTCAACCTTTTCAAGTCCAGGATATACCTCCAAGCTTATGAAAGTTCACCAGAAATCGCACAAATTAAACTAGTACATATAAAAAAAAAACAAGATAGAGTTGCGGTTCTACTAACAATCGTGAACAATCCGGTCCTTTGACAGCATTTTAGCCTCGTCAGTATTAATTTTTATAAAATAGGCTGGCAACACTGACAATTACAGTGCATAGGCACGGGAAAACTCACAGTACTTGTGTCGAATAATGTTTATGCAAAGTTTGGCGCAGCTAAGTCACTGAATGGAAGAAACTTGAAAAATGTTTTTAATGTGTTGGCAACACTGAACTAGTGCACCAATCAAGACGGTTCTGGCTGTATCTGATCTAGTCTAGCCAAGACCTTTCCAACGACACCTTAAGCATCTCTCTACACCTTGTAGTTCCTGAGATCTAATTTCTGGACACGGACGGACGGACACCATAAGCGGGAATAGAAGGTCCTTTTGCCATAGCTTTGCTACCAAACGACCTAAAAAGTAACTATGATCACAAAGTAAATACGTATAGTGGAACCTCACCGATCTCAATTTGTACTTTTCAAGAAATTACTACCATTTACACTACGTGGCAGCACTTACAGTTCAGAAGATGGTAGTGGCCTCTACTGGTGTTATCACGGAACTTTTTGAACAAGCTGTCGTACCTATCACAGCGTTTTCAAATCTCTGTATACGTATTTACTTTGTGCTGTGATGTTTCAAGAATCAAATTGAAGACCTCACTGCGAAAACCGGTCAAGTCAATTTCTGTTTTGTTACATTTTACTAGCATAGGATTTATTAAAGTATGCCGTACGTTCTATTCTTGAAAACGATTTGAGCACTTACTGATTCGAGTAAAACAAAGCCAATAAAAAAAGGTGATTGCTCTTCCTGTAAAATTATCAATTTTTCGACTTGACCGGTTTTAGCAGCAAGGTCTTCAATAACTTCTGTTAACAAGTTGCCGAAATTGAAACTGTAACCTTTAATACTCACCGAACTAGCGTGATAATTGGGCCTGCCAGCCGTTGTTGCATATGTTGCAGAATTTCATACTTAAAGTTAGTGTAAAGTAACGGTCCCTAAAGTTAGATGGCAGCACTACCTCCGTATGCTTTTAATGTATTTTTTTCATTGTACGAAATTTCAAAGCTGCTCCTACAAATTCAAACCTAAAGAGTTCGAGTTGTCGAGAAGAAAATTCATAAGCATTTTAAGAGTTCTATCTGTGTCGATGATTTTTATTTTCTATTCGGTTCATTGTTGAAATTTCTTGACTGTTGTTGCGAATATCCAAACATATAACAATGAAATTCTTTCGTTAATGAACTGCAAAGAAAATTAAAAAACTTTTTAAATACATACCTTTCTTAAACAATTGGTAAAAAAAAAATTAAAAAAAAGGTTTATGCATCACTAAAAAGGAAAGTATGGGGCGCGCCAATTGAAGAATTTATAAAGTGACGGTATATGAGAGAGCGCCTTATGCTTTTCTTTTTAGTCATGCATAAACAAAATTATTTTTTTACTTTTTAGTACGAATTGTTTAAGAAAAGTGTGTATTTAAAAAGTGTTTATTATTATTTTTTTTTCGAGTTATTTCGGTGTTTGGATACCTTTTCTAAAGCTGATGTTTTGTGACCCAAATCCTAAAATGTTCTGGAACCAATCACATGCTACATCGTTGCAGGCTAGTATTTATTTTAGGATAAATAGGTCCATATTAAAAAAAAAAAAAGATTAAAATATGCTTTTAAAATATATATAATTATATTGAAGTAACAATGGAATATTGTATTGTCACCCGACTTACGTCACTGTGCAAAATTTCATCATTGTATGACGTCGCGAAATGAGTTAAATTAACGTTGCAAAATTTGAGGACACCACGAAACATTGTGAACTAAAGAAAAGAATGTAAAAATGGGTTACGTGGACAGTTTTAACGTGTGATTTTAAAGTCAAAAATACTTTTACTTATTGGTCCAAAAGTCATGAAGTTTGCATTTTAAAAATTTAGTTTTCTTTATACCAAAATGAGTACAAAATTGAATTCCTGCGGCGAGAAGCAGTCTCATTTGCAGATCTGGAATCTCATCCACAGCTGTCATTCTTGAGCAAATTAAAAATAAATTTGTAAACTGTACTGTTTCGAAAATATAACATGAACTCTTTTCAGGTTCATTCAAGCTCCCTCTATATACCACCAGCAAAAGATATAATTGATTCTGGTTTACCCTGATACGTCTTTTTTTTTTTACATTCTTTTCTTTAGTTCACAATGGTTCATGGTGTCCTCAAATCTTGCAATCTTAATTTAACTCATTTCCCGACGTCATACAATGATGAAATTTTGCACAGCGATGTAAGTCGGGTGACAATACAATATTCCATTGTTACTTCAATATATTTATTTTAAAAGCATATTTTAATTATTTTTTTTAATATGGACCTATTTATCCTAAAATAAATAGTAGCCTGTAACGATTTTGGGTTAGACTGATTACAGAACACTTTTGGATTTGGGTCTCAAAAATTATTGGCTTGAGAAAAAAAAATATTCGAATACCGAAATAACTCGAGAAAAAATAATTAAAAGAAAAAATTAAAGATGGGGCGCGACAATTCAAGAAATTGTAAAGTGATTCTATATGAGAGCGCGTCGTCATGCTTTTCTTTTCAGTCATACATCAACAAAAAAATATTTTTATTTATTTTTTACTTTTTAGTACGAATTTTTAAAGAAAAGTATGCCTTTAAAAAGTTTTATTATTATTATTTTTTCTTAAGAAGAATATTTTTTTTTTTTGGCTGACTTTTTCGCCGTAGATATCCAATTGTACAATTTGTTTCCCTTACAACATGCTTGAATTTTCAGCAAAGGCTACGAATCTTGAATTCAATTGAAGTTGGTACATTCAAAATTTAAATAAGTACGGAATACAGTGAAGGTTGGTGCTTGAACGGAGAAAACTTTCGTTCCCCGCTTTTTATTGTAGGAAAGTAAAAAATTATGGAAATAGGAAAATTATGGATGCCTTAGGCCATAAGGCTATAGAAAATACAGTAGGCCTAACGTATTCTCCTTACTGGTGTACCTTAGCTCATCCGATACCAGGACTTCACCACGGGCACTGTAGATTGATCAACTAGTTATGATCCGTAAGTTCAGAATCGCTGCTTTAAATAGCTATGGAAATCTAAATTAGCTCAGCGCTTCTAGAAGGAAGACTGTAATTTCTGCGAAAAGTAAACACATTAGGAATATAGTAATGTTATTGTGCCATCTAGTGTTAGAAATTGACAGTTCACAATAAACTTTTTTCTGAAACAACTACGTTTCTATACTATTAAACATGAATCACTAAAAATAATGATTTTAAAAAACAAAGAATTTCTTAGTATATTCTGAATTTTGGTTCATTTTTTTTTCAAGTAACAGAAATAAAATAAAAATTAAGGTAATTTAAGTTTGTATTTTAAAACGATGAAATTGAATTTGTTTCACGTCCAATTAGCGTTACTAATTAATGAATCAAGATCCAGGTAGGACAATTTACTACGAAAAATAATTTTAATTAAAGTTTATAATCCCAATGCATAATACTGTCCTCATTTACATCCAATTAACTGTCTTTTCTTGTTTTTGGTATCCCACAAGGCAGCGTTCTGTCACCCATAATATAAACTGCACGGTCATGTACTCATAGACGGCTCTATACTAGAAACTTGACAACCGCGAAATAAGGTAAAAAGAAGGTTAGCATAGTCTCTTGTTCGTTCTCCCTCTCTCTCTTTCTATGCTGCTGAAGAGAAGAGAGAGAAAATGAGCGTATTGCATGTGCTTAAAGTCAGGGAACGTTAGATGCAAGAAAGCCACGGTTCGTCCCTCTGTAAACGAACAATCACGACGTGTGACACTGTTGAGTATATGGATTTTGGTCACACTACGGTAAACAGTGAACTCCACCTTCTTTATAAGAGCGATAAGAAGGTGGGAGGTTGAGAAACATAGACAAAGATGGAACAATGAAAAAAGATGAGAGCAAAAAAAAAAAAGAAAAGTGTAATTAACCTCTTTTGCAGCGCTTTCGTAATTTTATTTTCTTTCTTCCTTTTTGTAATTCGTAGGTTCTTTACTACTAAAACCAGAGCAGTTATGGTTCTGTAAGACGATTTGTGAGAATGCGAAAACTCATTAGAAATCCGGCCAACCTTCTTCATCTTGTATTGTGCGCTGTGCAAAAAGTAACGTTCAGATAACGTTCGTTTGTTATTTTTCTAACTAAATAAAATTAGTCGGCGTGAAATGAAACTCAGAAATTAAATATAAGATTGTTTTTATTGCTCATTTAAAACAACACTAAATTTTCTAAACAAGTATTTAACAAGTAGGCTATAGTTGCATTAGCACACAGAAAATTATGTGTATTTAATACCGTCAACTGGGGTAATTTTAGCCACTATTTTTTTGTGTGTGTGTGTGTAAATTTTTCTCATTTAGACAATTTTTTTACGTACTTTAGATGTTAATTGTAGCTCTGAATCAAAGTGGGAAATACAACAACTTAAATCCTATATAAATATAGCCAAAGTTGCCCCGAAAAACGGGGTAACTTCCGGTACAATGTTTACCGACCTCATGGTTGGAGTATTATTATTTGTGTACGTACCAGTAGACACACGGAAATTAAGAGTATATTGTCCTCTTTCATTTGATCGGCCTGAGACAAAGTTGCCTAAAGGTCTTAATATATTGAATTCAAATTCTTTTTAATTTCATAACTAAATTGTGAAAAATCGGTTTAATATATAAACGAGGATGTGTAAATAAATGATTCTGCCAGATGACAACCCCTTAAATTCTCGATCACTACCTCCCCAACTTTTTTTTCTACAGTTACAAATTGATAAGAATCCTGCAGAACTCTCTTAAAACCCTCCTTTAACCCCTTAATTTTGGGGTTAGACCCCGCCCCCACAAATCGGAAATCATCGCAGAACTTCTGGGTAGAACAATTTCTTTGTCGTTGCCCCCCATAATGTTTCTTCGATAATTTTTCAACGTTTTATTACGAGAGATAATTTTGTTGTAATGAGGTGAATAAAATTATGAAATATCTCACGAACAATTCTCACGATTTACGGGATAGTCATTATACAGTACAACAATTCTTTAATTGCTAGCAAAACTACACAGAATAATGACGAACAGTTGTGGGGTGCAGTACAAATTTTCTGTAAATTAGTTCGCACAAGATCAAAAAATTGTGTGTCAACTTAAAAGTCAGTAACCGCTGACTTCCTCCTGTGTTTTCTTCTGTTTTAAACCTCGTTAACAAAGAAAACAATAAAAAGAAATACATCTTTGAAAAACAAGAAACAAAAGCATGTCGTTTATTTGGAATTTATAATTATAATGCGTAAGATAAGGGAAAAATAATATATATGCGTCCGTGCTGGCATCTGGTGACAAATAACTAAAATAGTAATCAAAAGTCCTATGTGAAGATTAGACACTTTAACACGGAAGATGAATTAGCTTACACTGTAAGAATTTTTTTTTTTTTTTTTTTTTTTTTTTTTAGTGTAACCTTTCTCGAATGGTGAGAACTAACTACCAACAAGATGTCAAGTTGGATAAACAATAAAATTTATGATTAGTAGGCATGTATTTTACTCTTTAAGAATTAACATAAAAGATATATCCATACAGTGACATACAGTCACTGTATCCTAAATATCTGTGGTGGCAACCCGGTTGCATGAGATTTGAATTTGCGCCTGAAAAAAACACAACCGTAGCGATTCCTGTTATCTTATTGGTCCCTGCAGTAGACAGTGACATGTTCCGAGTTGATATGTGAATCGGAACTCTCTCTCTCTCTCTCTCTCTCTCTCTCTCTCTCTCTCTCTCTCTCTCTCTCTCTCTTACATTAAAATCATTGTCACTGTTTTGTTGCTAACGCAAGTTCTAAATTCATTAAAATCTTAGTTTCAGGGATTTCACGATTTAACCGTGTGTGCAATTAAAAAAACCCCACCGTACCTGACCTTACCTAACCTCCAAGTGCCCTTGGTCACTAATTTTATTAAATTTCCTAATGCATATATATATAAAATGAGAAAAAGAGCCAGAAGAGCGTGGAATGGTATATTTTTGTCTCTCTCAATCTTCCTTCTTTCTTGCTTCGAAAGCGCTGTTGTTAACTGTGGCTCCACTCTATCACATACCAATGAATGTACGTTAATCATTCAACGTTCACACCATCGTTTAAGTATTCATTTGTTATATAATCTTCTTCAGCGCTATTCATTTAAGATTAGTGTAAAACAATGACCTCTGACGATAGATGGCAGCACCATCTCCGTATGTCTCTAATGTGTTTTTATCGTTGCAGGAAATTTCAATGCTGCTGCTACAAATCTAAGCCTAGAAAGGCGAAACTTTCAGGGAAGAAGGTTCATAACCATTTCGAGAGTTCTATCCACGCCAATTTTTTGTATTTTCTTTTTTGTTCATTGTTGAAACAGCTTTATTGTTATTGTGAATATTCAAACCTATAACAATGGAGCCCTTATTGGCCACAGAGTTTGGGTGTTGACGTCACTTCTGCCCGAAAAATTAAAATTAAAAAGTGAGTACATGGTGCTCTTTCTTTCCTTCTTAAAAGCGGAGAGGGAGGATGCTGCAGATACAACTGAGAGAGAGGGGGAGAGAGTTTGTCACCTGATCCTTGAAAGAACGCTTCAAAGCCTAAATTTAGGTTTTGTGAGTTGAACTCTACAAAGAAAACAAAAGAAATAATAGTAATAAAAAAAAAGCAGTTTCTGACAGACAGACATTGGAATGTGGATGTTTTCAAACACGTTTGCGTGTGAGAGGTCTGTCTCTAGCTAATTTGTTTCAACCAACGGGTAAGTGACGAGTGCCGCTGCATTATATATTCACGTCGATTGACTTATTCGGTTTCACACAAACACACACACACACACACACACACACACACACACACAGAAAGTGAGCAAAGAAAAATTATCTGTCATCCTGTTAAAATATAAGAATTCTAATGAATGCAGAATACCGGATAACGTGATGCAAAGAAAGGGACCGCAGTATCTTTCCTTTGTTTCTTTTTTTTCTATGTTGAGTGCTTTTTTCCCCCCTCCCCCCGAATTTTACGCCATACTATATCTCGTCGCTTTACGAGCATCCTATTATTGAGGTCGACTATAGAGAATATAAGTTAATAATGTCTAATATTAGATTTACCCCTATCCGATATCAATAACGAACACTGTACGATTTCGAACAATGTTCTTCTCCAACATCGTTCAATATCGAATGGCAAACACTTTTGGTGATATTGATGCCGACCGGTAACCACATTGATCACTGAGAGAAATAATGTTTCGCTCGCAACATTCAATCATAACTACACAAGCGAAAATCAGGTGAGAATCAAGTTTGTTATAATATAAGCTTATGTAGGATGTATAAGGGCTGATTTCCTTAAAAGCGCGCGTTGCTTGCGATTAGAGTGAGTACCAATTAAAACACGTGCTTTATTACGTGTAACATGTGTTTCAATTAGCTACTCACCAAAATCGCAAGCAACGCACGCTTGGAAGAAAATCAACCCTAAACTGCAAAGGGAAATTAATAGAAGAAAAAGAATCAAAACATTCTTGGATTATTTGTAATTCTATGGAATTCTTTTCCCCATGGCCGCTTGAAACATTTGGAATGATCTTTCAGACATATCTCCCCTTTTTAGCCTGGAAGGATAAAGCCTTAAAGAAAATCATTTCAAGTGCATCACATATATAGCAAGTGGATATTTATTATTATTATTTGGGTAACGAGATGGAAACACTGCTTTAGAGACCCTTTTATGGACCATAGAGATGAAAACTGTGGAAGCGCTCAAACAGCCGTGAAAGTCAACGCCTTAGTTTTTATAGGTAGAGATGGTTTGGAAGAGTTACCAAAGAGGGGGTGGGTGTTGTTGTGGATCCATAAGGGAAGCACGTAACCAAATTAAAACGAAGTCGCGTAAACACACACACAAAAAAAAGTCGCAAAGGCTGTAAAATGAAAAGGTAAAAGGACTTTGTGTGTTAAATAGTAGAGACCTTGAAGCTTCTATTGCCCATTACAAAATACTTCTTTTTTCTCTAGCGCGTCTTTAAGTCGTTTACTCTATCAAGCAATTTTCCGCAAATTTATCCACAAACGTTCAAAACATTGTTGATTTTTTTGGTTCCCACAGTGAGGCGCTTTTTAACTCTCAGAAGCGGCACATTGTTTATATTGTGCTCAAATTTCAATTACATTAGACAGCTTTACAAAAAAAGATTAAAAGAATAGGATTCCGCTGCGTGTTGCTTTTTGGTTTAATGACAAATTTCTCAAGATAATTCAGTAGCCAATTGGTTTAGAGACACTTGCCCGTACTTTTTTTATTTTGTTTTTACGTCATTGATCTGCTTACAAAATGTATAAACCTGCTTCTAAGAGATAACTTTTCAAAGACTGGTTTGTCTCGCAACCAGTACATAATTTGTCCAGATCGTCTTAACTGGCGGGGAAAAAAATTAAAAGGTATATAAAAAAAATATTTTTTTTTCTAAGATGAAGGAGCGTATATGCTGGTGAGTATTGAAAAAAAAGAACACCATGTTGGGATTAAAGCATGGAATTCAGATTTGATGAGGTTTCAACGTGTTTTATTCGTTACACACAGTGATTCTGCCTGACCCCCGCAATGGGGGAGGTCACCTTTGCAAAATCACGAGCAAACACCCCCTAACATAAAAAAAATTACGGTAAAAAAAATCTATAGAAACCCTGCAAAACGCTACTTACACCCTGCAAATTTTGCTCGTAAGAAGGTACAGTGATATTCAGAGAAACTGGCCACTAGGGTCTAAGTCCAATAGGTTGCATTCATTATATGGAAATTCCCAAACAACGTTTGACCTAAATTTAGAATGTTTTTTTTTTATATATATATGGTGTAGTTGCCTACACACACTAAATCAAAAGAGCGAATTTCCGCTCGATTTGAGCGGAAAGAGGGACCACTGTTTTCGATTGAAAATTCCGCTCTATAAAAGAGTGGTCCCTCTTTCCGCTATAAAAAGTGAAAATTCCGCTCTTTTGATTTAGTGTGTATTGATAGATAGTGGTAATATTCCCATTCAGAGGGAATACGAAAATTCCAAAAGTTGTTACCTTTTCCCCAGCACGTAAATTCTCTTCCCCAAATTAAGAAAAATATTCTTTATTAATTGGTTATTTCATTTTCCTTACATTTCTTCAATTCAATCAGTACAAAAAATCACTTCGGGGTAAAGGGAAGAGTGACGCAAGAATTCTACTCACAAAAGAAGTTATATCCATTTTGCGAGTGACTTTCTTTTCTGTCGCTATCACGGAATTGTTTCCTTTGTAATAACATTAAGAGACCTAGTATCCTCCCTTCCGCCATAGTGACACAAAGACAGTCACTCGCAAAATTGATATCACTTCTTTTGTTAGTAGAATTCTTGCGTCACTCTTCCCTTTACTCCGTAGGGTTTTTTGTACTGATATCACTTATTTTGTAAGGCTGCATATTAAAAAAAGAGCATAGTCTTCATACAAACGATCGATTTAGTATCATGGCAGGCTCTGTATCTCGAAAACGGTAACTCCTATAAAAAAAAGCATCAATTTGTCTCTACGAGGTTCGCAAGGTACCATTCATTATTTGCTAAAACAA
>JAGDQP010045021.1:0-15714 GCA_022664845.1 Lepisma saccharinum
CATGGTCAAATTCGGGTAATCATCCATCTTAGTGGCACCATTTTCATATTCAAGAACTTGTTTTGTAACAACTAACCTCTAATATGACGTTATTCTCGTATTTTTGGGTTTCAGAAGTATCTTAAAGACTGGTTTTCTACTTAAAATCATGTTTGAGTATCTCTTTCGTAGTGCTTACCTATAAATAAGAGGACTTCATTCTCTAAGTTTCACATCAATTAGTCATTTTCGTGTTTCAAGTTCTTTCTACTTCAAATGTCACTTTTCTCGCAATATATTGACTGGAAGAACTCCCTTCCTGATAACAAACACCGAAATAGTTGCAATTTCATCTGAGAAGTCTACTTTAGATACATCATAATCGCGTTTCTGCTATAGATAATAATTCTTTCCAAGGGTAAAATACAATGTAAGAGTCATTTCTAGTTAAATTATCTGTTAAATAAGTTCTCCAAAGTGATAGTTTGATATTTAATTCATTCTTTTCCTATTTCAAAAGAGGTCTTTTCTCCTAAAAACGCCAATGAATACCTATATGAAGCAGGAAATAGCCTTCAAAACAGTTGCTAATCGACTAAGTTCTACTTAAACATGCACGTCAGAAGACGTGTTATACAGGTTTCCATTGCATAAAACAATAAACACCCCGCGGTATTAAAGCTAAAATCAGATTTCAAATATGGTCCAGATGCGTCTCGTATGCTATTCAAAGGAATAATCAGCCTGTATTAAGATAGATTATCTTAAAAGTTGCGTCTATATTTCTGTTATATAGTTTTTGCATGTCCTCTGAGGCAATATATATCTAATATTTCAACTTAAAATAGATTTCTACACATACAGTACACTTCTTTGTACACTTTCGGTACGCTAACTAGCTCACAAATAGCAATATTGTAGTAATTTCGACTTTAAAAGTCTTAAGAAACATCTCAAAAGTAACATGTTAGGAAACTTTTGCTTACAAATGCATTAATCACATATCAAACTTTTCTTTGTGCTCAATAAATGCACTCCTAGTGTCCAAATTATTCCAAAATGGGTACTATTCCACTAATTTCGGTTTACATTGACTCAAGTTGCATTGTTCTGCATACAAAATATGTATATTTCATCGTCTCAGGTCTACACATCATTCATTTATACAAATAGAGGTGTGAAAACAAGCAAAACACACTTCTTATGCAGAATAATCACATCTCTGGAGTAAAAATTATTCATAAAAGATGATAGTATTATAGCAATACTATTATAGTAGTTCACATTATGTATACGTAATTTCTTATATAAAGCTATCATTAGATAGATTATCTTTGAATATTTATCCTAACTATGTAAATTCTTCTCTTATTTTGTATCAAACCTCACCGTTTTCTTCTGTTTAAATATTTAAGAAAGAGTTAACATGCATTTTCTTCTTACCATCTAGTTGAAACAACAACAGAAAAGGTTTTCACTCCCTCAAGTCTTCTCTAACACTACAAAAATTAAAACAATATCTGACACGAGCCAAAAAGACCAACAGAAGGCGTGATTTGTTACGTAAAACAATTAACGTCTGGGCAGACACATCGTTGTCTCAACCCTGTCCACATAGCCAGAAGATTATCATGGTTCTCCATCCTCTGGTAGGTCAACGGGTTGAACTCGTGGCCCAAAGGTGAAGTTCTATGCGGAAGCAGATGACAGTTTTGTCAAAATAATGGCCAAAAATCTCAACTTATAAGCCCAGGTGCTTAAATTTCGGTGGAAGGTGCTGGGAGAAAAACGCACACCACTACTGTCCATCTAAGCAGTATCACAGTAATCCACTTGTGATATTACAAGGGATTGCACTAAAGTGACTTTGGTTGATTCGGGAAGAATGTTTTTTAAGCGGCGAAGAGAATAGAATGCACCATACGTTTTTCTGCAAAGGTTGTTTACATGTTCTGTCCAGGTTAAGTGTTTGTTTATATATAGACCAAAATGATTAATATCCACGCAACACTTATCCCTTCGAAACAATCAAGTTCGTAATTCAGATTCCAGTGATTGTAGGTGACTTTTCATCGAATAAAGTGTGATAGTAGGAGTACCAAAACGAGGATGGTTAATCAAGCACGGTTTTCTTCATACTTTAGTTATATCTCGAATATGGGAGGAACTGCTGGCTGGAACAGAATGTTCTCCCAAGCATAAATCTACACTTCTTGTGTAGTGTCTCTTCTTGGTGGATAACAAGTCAAACGCATTCGAAACTTAAATCAGCTGACCCTTGGCTAGATTTACATGCTCAGGACACAGGTTTACATTAAGTATCCCTAACAGTGGATTTGTCCCCATGAATTCATAGACATATCGGAGAAGAGACTTACTGCCAATGTTCCTACAAGTAATCAATAGACAACGGATAAAGATTATCTCCTGATCAACTGCCGTCTTGCCCGAGGTCAACGAGTAAATTTTTGTCATTGGTTGTGAATTCCTACAATTGCAAATGGTATTTTCTTTTGAACATACACACTATGCTCAATGAATGCCTGTACTCTTGAAAGATATGGCACATCTACCAAAGACACACCCAAGCGTTCGTAAAATATTTATCGAGAGAAAGTTCATGGTGTAACGTGGTGGGAGAAAGATATATCTCGTAGCTCTTGATCAGAGTCAAGAAGAATACGTCCAATTGTTTAAGAACAGTGGAGCTAAAGGTCCATATGAACAGAAAGAGGAGAATAACTCCTGAAACCTGAATTTCTTAGTGTTGTAGGTGAATTTGAAAACGCAAGTGTATCTGCATCAATCAACGAATTGAACCGAGAACTCCCATAGTCCTCAGCTTCTGAAAATAAATATCCTCCAACTCTTCACGGCTTTAGTTAGTCTCCTGAAGGATGTTAGTTTAAAATCATTTCATGAAGACTGGACCAGGCATCGTCGCATTGGGCACTGACGAAATAATAGACCATGAGACTACCAACACTTCAAGGGAAGCTGCACATATTGGTAAGGCCATGTTCACAGATGTTTTGCCGAATAGAAAATTACATCAAGTTATCTTACATAATCCCAAAGGCTAATTTGTTCACTCTCAGTAAACAACCACCTTAGGATCTGAATAAGTGTACTAACAAAGTGGGATAGGCAAAGGCAAATTCGACGCTCATGACAGAAAATATTCTTGTCTCTGCAGATACAATTTGATGCTGATACACATTACCCCTTTACACATGAGAACCAACGAGAGCCTCCATCCTTATCTATAAACGAAAAATTCAGATAGGAAAAATCGCTCTTTTTGGCTGCCTTAGAGGTTAACCAGCTAATAGGCGCAAATTAATCCTCTGTGTTTTTGCTCGATATGTCAGCCATCATGCATCTTGTAAAAACCCACCCTGGCATTGTGTTTGCAGAGTACACTGAAATAATCTACTATGTTCCTCGAGAACTACCTAACGCAAAATATAACATCTGTTCATACACATATCAGGATGCAAGTCTCGAATCCCGAACTCTCACAAAACGGGTTGGAAATGGCAGTAGGAGAACTAAGGTTTTGAAAAAGATATCTATTACTCCAAGGAGTGGCTGGCAGTAAACCCTAAAATAATAACATAAAAATGAGCTACTTCAATTTCTCAACAAGGAACTGGTTTAACATATTAAAGATGCCAAGTATATTCTCTTCATTTTTGTTGATCATATATATTTAATAACAAACCAACTGATGTAACAGTCTTATATTCGACTGTTAGAATATACTGACCTTCAAGAAGCAAACACAAAATTTAATTTAGCGATACGAAGCAAGGGTATACGAAAACTTCCTTCAACACTGTTGGCACTGATGTGGTTGTTCTAATCATCTCTCCCTTCATTCAGCTGAACCTATGATACCTGCGGGTTTGACTCGGTGAAAATATTAGTAAGAGTCCAATCCACGACATTTGTAAGCATCTGGGATCTAAACGCTGCCATTCACTACCAGGTTTACACACTTAGACTGATGGCATTTAACGTCAGGGATGCTTTGGTGTTTTAAAAGAGTAAGGAAGGCTTGAATTATCTCTGCTAAAGAGGCTGGGACTTGCATTGTCATCACTCAAGAACGAACTAGCCTAAAACGCAACTCTGTTCATACACAATATCTGCAGCGCTTCTCAATCTTTATGCATTGCAAAAACTGCAGCAGAATATCTGTAAAGAATCCAAGAAAATTAATGTTTACGCACAGACATAAATCTCTTGGCTCCATTTTCCAGACAGCACGCAAAGCGTACATTAAATGCATTTATCTTTGCGCAACCTCTTTTCAAAATATCCAACATTTCTGATCAACGTGAATGGGGTTGAGAATAAAATATCAAAACAAAGATGTGGGTGACTTTGAACTTGAACAATTGCAACATTGCACGAAATGTTTAAGGTGTGAGCTGAAAGTAATTTAAACTACCAAAACGGATTTACGTCTACAAAACTGAACTCGTCATTCTGCAAGGAACTTCCACCCTCTTTCGACCTCCCTTTCGCCTTTAGTTATGTCCACGAAGAATTCAATTTTCTATACGAAAAACACAATAAATCTTCACATGCAGAGTCGTATTTCAATGAAAAGTGGTGTCATCGGAAAGCTTATTCCAACACAAAAGTCATTAAGTATGAATTGTGTGTGATAACTAAGGTAGAAGATATGGCTACTTTTATTTAGCAAACCTTTCCTTCAGCAAATTCATTGCAAATGTAGGATATATACAACTTTTACCCTATCAAAGTAAACAATAATTTCATGTAAGGAAATCTGGAAAATTTATTAAGAAATAGGGTGGTTTTTGAGACACTCGTTTGTACCATCAATGTGAAAACAGGACGGCCATGGGGAAAGAAATTTGCAAACAGGAAATTTTCTATTGGCATTTTCCTGATAAGTTCAGATTCCCTCCCACCAACATCACCACTGCATATGCCATATCTCCATGAACGTGGTGTCATTCTATATATGGCCGGGAAACCGCGACTGGCGACAGGGAGGACATCCCTTAATTCCTCTTGCTAAGGCTTAAGGAAACCGACCGGGCAGACACCTAATGTCCAATCCATACGTTCACGTCGTGAGGCCTGTTAGTACCCAGCAACTGCTTGGTGAAGGAAACTGGATGGGCTGGTCACCTACCCTCATTAGCAGACAGCGTGGTGAGTCAAATGTCAACACTTCTCCTTTAATATCACATGATGATACAAGTAAGGAAACAGCTTCGGAGGACTCAATGTACGGAGGACTCAATGTAAGGAGGACGGAATGCAGATGGCAACGACAACGGTCAGTCCTGCAGCAAGTCAGAGGGTCAAAATGCCCGGGTTTGGACTGAAGACTACCACGACACCGACACTGCAATTCGAACGGAACTATAGGTTGTGACTCTGAACTGTCAGTCACTTGCAGGAGAGGACAAGTTAGAAGAATTGAAGAATGAACTACATAGGATTAATGGGGATATCATAGGACTATCTGTAGTGTGGAGGAAGAATGAAGAACTGTTGGAACTATCGTCAGACACACGTTCTACTTCAAAAGAACACAAAATGGAAAACTAAGAGGCGTTGGCTTTATAATAAATAAAGACCTGAAGACACGATTCACAGAAATTGAAGTAACGTCAAAGAGAATCGCACGAGTAATCATAAAGATAAACAAGAGATACAGTATAGAAGTTATACAAGTATATG
The DNA here is from genome assembly GCA_022664845.1 of Lepisma saccharinum. Lineage (NCBI taxonomy): Eukaryota > Metazoa > Arthropoda > Insecta > Zygentoma > Lepismatidae > Lepisma > Lepisma saccharinum. Next base: position 5,707 of record JAGDQP010045021.1, read on the forward strand.
CTCCAAGAACGTCACATCCGGAGGAGGTCACCTATATGAGAAAATACAGAAGATTTTGGATAGTAGCAAATCGCATTACAAAATTGTAATAGGAGGTTTCAGTGAGAAAGTAAGAACTAAGCAGGACAGTGACACGAAAGTGGGAAACTTTGGATTTGGCAAAAGAAGCAAAAGAGGAGAGAAGTTGGTGCAATTCTCAGAAGCCAACATACTGTTCATTTCCAGTACATTTTTTCAAATAACCTGGAAAGGCCCGAATGGGACTGAAAATGAAATGGACGACGTTTTTTTTTTTCGAAAAAGTTTGAAAATCACAATGACCATAGGATGGTAAGTATTAAGTTGAGACTAAATACTAGACATGAGAGAAAGAAGCTTATCAGAGGAAAACCGCCACATTTAGATCTGTAAAATGTAGGGAAATATTGACAGACATTCGAGATAGAACTAAGCAACAGATTAATCGCATTGGAAAAGTTAGAGGACAAAGAGGACATCAATAGCAGAAAAAATACTGGCTGAGATAACGAGAGAGACAGCCAAGGAAACAGCAGACACCAGAAAGAAAGAGAGAGCCAAATCTGAGAAGTAACTAAACTCGTGATGAAAAAAAGCAGGGAAATGAAAGGAGAGGAAAATCACATGAAGAAGATTGAGTACATATAACTAAATAAAATCGTAAGAAAAAATAAAAGAGGATGTATGAAGATACAACGAAAATCGTGTTAGAAATACAATCGAGGAAAACAAGAGCCTGACGAAAAGCAAATAGCAGCTCATGATAGGGAAAATCAAATAATTGCAGTTAAGAGACCAGACGGGACAGTAAAACGAAATAAGGAAAATCTTATAACAATATTTGACAATTTCTACAGGGAATTGTACTATTGCTAAGAAGAACTAAGAGATGAAAGTTCAGAAGAAAATGATGTAGAAGTCCAAATGTAATGAAAGAACAACTGGATAAAGTACTTCATCAGATTAAGAACGGAAAATGGCCAGGATAAGATGGAATCACAGCAGATTTGTTTAATTGGAGAGGTGAAAAGATGAAAGAGGAACTTACCAAATTATTCTCAATGTGCTTGAGGTAGAGAGAAATATCCTCAAGTTGGAATAATACTGTTTTCATTTTGCTGTGCATGAAAGGGGACAAAGAACGCGTCCAAAACTACAGACCAATTAGTTTACTTTCAGTTCTATATAAAATGTTCACCAAAGTTATTTGAAACGTATTGAACGAGACTTAGGTTTTCACCAGAAGACGGATTTCGTCGTGAATTCATTACAATGAACCACATACAAACATTGAATTATATTATGGTAAGGACTAACGAATATGAACTTCCGCTATGTTTATGATTCACAGATTTTGAAAAGGCTTTCGATTCGGTTTCCTTGGCAGCAGTACTTAAATCACTTGAACCTGAGCCAGCTCAAGACATCGAAAGCCAAGTTTACTGATGAAATAAATAGCAGATGTAAAATGGTATCGAGTTCGTTTGGAAGACTACACTTTATTCTCGAAAGCAAACTGTCAATGTGTCTCAAAAGTAAAGTTTATGGCCAATGTGTCTTACATGTTCGGCTCTGAAACTTGGACGTTGAACGTGCAACGACTGAAAGATTAAGACTGATACAAAGAGCAATCGAGACGTACATGCTAGGAATAACTAGGAGGGACAGGAAGACAAGTTAATGGATTCACCCATAAACAAAGATATAATCAAGAGTTCGAAGATGAAGTGGAGACGGGCCGGTCACATAGCGAGACGAACAGATGGAAGGTGAACGACAGATGTACTACATTGGATTGCTAGATAAAAGAAACGACCGAGACGACAGCCGAATTCAGGATGGGTAGATGAAATCAAGCGTTTTCAGGTGCTACGGCAGCAGACCGAGATATGTGGTAAGGAAAGGGTGAGGCATTCATCCAGCAGTGGATAGAAAATGACTGAATATTATTATGTATATTTATATATACATTAGAGAGAGAGAGTGTGTGTGTGTGTGTGTGTGTGTGTTACGTGCATGTGATAGAAAAGACAATTTTATTATTTAAAAATCCTTCCCCACAGCAAATCCATTGCATACAATAAGACATTTTTAATTTCCCCTATTGTAATGAAACCTTCCAAATTGATTACAAATAAAATTTAGAATACATCAAATTAACTATGTGGTAAATTGTATTCAATAGGCCGATGATGTATATAAGATATAAAGAAAAAGAAAACATACTGTTTTTAAACATTCGTACTAAAAGTTAAATAAGATATGTCTATGCACGACAAAAGAAAAGCATAGGGCGCGCTCTCATATACAGTCACTTTATCAATTCTTCAATGGACGCGCCCCATGCTTTTCTTTTTTGTCATTAACTAACTCTAAGGCTTATGAAACTCCCAGGTTCATCGCCGCAGCAGCAAACGCTCGCCATTGGATTCCATCCTGGACAACATCAAGCTAGTTTTCATCTCGAACATCTACTTCTCGAAGATCTCTTCTAATATTGTCCTCCCAACGATGTCTCTGTCTTCCCAATGGTCTCCTTCCACCCGGCCTTCTAACCACGATAGAGTATAATCTTCGCTTTTCCACCATCCGAGCTACATGGCCTGCCAACCTAAGTCGTCGCGATTTCATTATTTTTACATCTGGTGAATTGTCGAGTGGGTGGAGTTCATTATTATGCAGTCATCTTGACCCGTATATCTTTCTAAAAACCTTATTCTCAAACACTCGTAACTTATTTGCTAGGGTCGTACTTCAACTTTCGCAACCGTAAAATATTACCGTCGGAATAACCGTTCTGTATATTTTTAATTTCAATTTCCTTGATATTAATCGCGAAGTTTTGGGGCTGAATAGAAACATGCGTTGCCCGATACTAAGCGACTATTTATTTCTTCCGTGACATCATTTTTGCTTGTTACGTATGATCCCAAGTATTTAAATTTGTTTATTTTCTCTATAATCTCATCTCTAGTTCTTATGTTTTTATTTTCTTTATTCCCTGTATTTCGACTTGTTATCATGTATTTTGTTTTATCTATGTTTACCTGTAGACCTAGACTTTTTTCCTTTTAGTATGAAGTTTGTTTTTAAAAAGTGTTATGCTTTTTTCAGGTTATTCATGTTTGAATACTTTTTTCAAGCTGACAGCTTGTTACCCAAATCCTAAAGTGCTCTGTAACTACTCAAATGCAACATCGTTGCTGGCCAGTATTTATTTTAGGGTAAAGAAGTTCATATGTAAAAAAATAATAAAAAAATATGCTTTTAAAATATATAAATATATATTGAAATATATCAAAGTAATAATCAAATCTTGTATTGTCACCCGACTTACGTCGCTGTGGAAAATTTCCTTATTGCATGACGTCGGGAAATTAGTTAAATTATCGTTGCAGAATTTGAGGACACGATGAACCATTGTAAATTAAAGAAAAGTATGTAAATGTGAGGTATATAACAAGTTTTAGTTTGTAGCAAATAATTTGTCGAAAACCAATATAAGAATAAATATGGTTGATTAATGTTACAAACATCAAACAAAGTAAATAAAAATACAAGTTCTAATATTTACTTTCACTAACCTGGAAACTGAGATATATTGATAGCGTTTTCAATTGACCAGCCTTCAAGTATCGAAATTGCTTCTGTGATGTTTGACATTTTGGCGTTATAATCCAGAAATCCATTTGAGTCTACAAAAAATATATCAAATTTATTAGTCAGAAATTCATTGACTACTAAATGTCGTGTTTGGTAAGCAGGGTATTTAAAAGGTATCACAAAGGTATTTACTGGTTCGAAACTTCTCAGTCTAGTGAAATAACTGTCTTGCTAATAAATAGCTGAGAGTCGTTTGCCTTGCGGGGAAACTGAATCTTGAAATGTGTTGGTTTGTAGTCAATATTAGGGACACGGTAGGCTTGCTACGAAGCAGTCGTTTGTTTCAGACTATTTTCTTAAAACATGATTATACTACCAATGCTTCAATTGCGTCAACTACACAAAACAAGGAATTTTTGGAAATACTATAAAACCTGTCATTACCAGATAAACACTAGGGTGAGCCGATTTTTTTTAAAAAAGATAGTTGGGTTCGAGCTGTCATCAAAAGGTGTCCATTGGTACCAAATAAAGCCATACCAAATATAGCCGTCCTAAAACAATATTTAACGGGGTCCCTGGACCCTTAAAGAGAATAATAGTTTTTTTCGCAAAAGAACAAATTAAAATATTATACCAGTTTCCAAATTTTGCGGTTCGAGTGGTTACGAAAAGTTGTGCATTCGTACGAAATTTATCCATGTCAAATGTTGCCCTTCTTGACCGTCAAGCGTTTTCGGTCGTTTTTAAACCAAACGTTTTTGCGGGCTGAAGGGCCCAGCTACATATTTTTTGATTTGGCTGTGTTTGGGAGAACAAACATAACATAAAATTCTACAAGTTTTGCACGCTATTCTAACTCAAATTTGAAGAACAACATCGGCCATTTTCGAAACTATAATTTTCTCGGGCCCGCGGGGTCCGGGCAAAGATTTTTTGATTTGACTGTATTTGAGGCGACCAAACCTAACATAATATTCCATAACTTTTGCACGGTACTCAAACACAACGTTTTCACATTTTTTTCCGGGGCCCCCAAACGGCAGATTTTTTTAAAATTTGAAATTGAGTAGCATGCAAAAGTTATAGAATGTAAGTTATGTTTGTTCGCCGAGACACAGCCGGATAAAAAAAATATATAGCCATCCCTCTAATCCCGCAAAAAGTTTAATTTGGAAACGGCCAAAAGCGGTTAACGGCCAAGAAGGGCCAAATTTGGCATGGATAAATTTCGTACGAATACACAACTTTTCATAACTACTCGAACAAAAAAATGTGGAAACTGGTATCATATTTTTATTCCTTGTTTTGCAAAATACAATTGGGATCGGTTAAATATTGTATTAGGACGGCCATATTTGGTATGGCTTTATTTCATACCAATGCACAACTTTTGATGACAACTCGAACCCCATATCTGATTTTAAAAAATCGGCCCACCCTAATAAACACTCTAGTGCTTAGGAATATAAAATTAATCTCTACGACTTCTTTGTGCTTCTACACAAATACAATAATTATTCCAGAGTTTATTAAATGAATGGAATATTTTCCAACGTTTTAGTTACTTTCTTAATTTCTCATAATGTCAGTGAAATTTAGGAACATTTCGTTTTTTAATGTAGGTTATATTTAGAACAACTTGTTTCTTAACTCATGTTTATTTCCAAAAGTTCGGAATCATTTTTAAACCCTTGTGAAGTTAGCATCTTTCAAGAAATCGTTCTATGAGTTGATAATCAATTTAGTTGATACACTGAAAACTGTATTTTATACTCCCACTAAACTGCTAGGATCAAAATTATATTTTCTAAGATCCCAATTATCACCAGAATAGCATTAAGTTGCATCAAATTGTTGATTGTTTATTTAGATAAGTCAATATCCTGCATTATGCAGTTTGTCTAGCAAGGGCGCCGATCCCGGGGGGCTTTGGGGGCCCTGCCCCCAAAGTTGACATGTGACCCCCTAATGGGGGGCCCAAATGATAAGGTGAAGTCGGTTCTCCTATTTCAACAGTACAAGGTCATTCGTTTTCCCCTTCTACTAAGCTTATCTCCCTTTAGCAAATCAATTTCATTGATAAATTCCTCGCTGAAACGTGTGTGCTATAGTACTTATATAAATTACATCACGTATAATACCTCATCGACTGGCTAAGGAGTTAATTCGTGCATTGCTTGTGTTGTTTCTGGAGTTTCGTGCATAAAATCGATAAAGACCATTTAGTAAAAAAAGAAAGGAGAGAATGAAATAAAAAAAAATGAAAACGTATTTTCTGTCGTTTATCTCTCGGAACGTCAAGATCGGGTCAAAATTGACCCAAACAGTCAAAATATTATTTTTGTCCATTAGTCATTTAATAGAAGAGTGAAATTATGTGTACTCCGCATACTTTCAGCAATGTAATAGCTTTATTTGAAAGAATCAGAATACAACAGATATGGTGTGCTTTACATGTGAGAGTGAGAGAGGAATGTAGTTTTATTCTGATAGTTTTATATGTCGTACTTTATATGTGTAAATAAGAGACTCATGGTACCTTTATTTTTGTGCAGCCATGAAAATGGTTGCAAGGTTAAAATGATGTATTACTTTCTTCTGTATGTTTCATTATTTTGTAGTATCTACTTGAAAAAATAAAATACAATAAATAAATACAATACAATGCAATAAATAATATACAATGAATACACCCATACTCCAAAATACCTTGATTTTGAACAAATACTTTATTTCATACGAGAAATATACTTTGGTCAAAAATGACTCATCTTGGCGTTCCGTGAGATGAAATTATCTTGGCGTTCCGAGGGTTAAGAATCATTCATTGTGATTTTGTCATATACAAACATAATTTAAGAAAAAGAAATATATACAAGAAAAATAAGCGACAAGAAGAACTCACACAAAACTAGGAGGGGACTTGCACTTGGAAAGATATCCTTCAAACTGCTGTTTGGATGCAATTATTGTTTGCCGTTAATACCATAATTTTGAGTTTCTAATACAACACATAGATTTGGAAAAATATATACAGCGAATAAAAAAGTATTTGGATAAGTTCGACAAAGAGGAAATCAGACTATCACACGTAAAACATAGAACATTTCGAAATCTCTTGTTCTTTTATGATAATTTGGATACCTTAGATAGAATACTTAAGAAATAACTATCACTCGATACACCTAGAAGGTAACAGGCAACAAAGAGTGACGACAACGTCGTACATTCTTCGCAAAAAACAGTATTTGGACAACGCAATACTACTCTCGAAATAAATGTTCTAGGTAACCTTTTGTGTACAAGAGCTGTCTACTTAGTGTATTGAAGCAATCCACACGGTGTCAGGTAAGCCAAGCTTGTTGGAAAGTCATGCTTTACCGTTGAACACATCATAAAGCAACGTAAACAGTGCAAGTATTGTGGAATAGAATCAGTTCTGGACAACCAAGAAAACTAACTGCCCGGAATGAGACTTACTGTGAATAATACTCAAAGAATTAGTGCTAAAGATTTGGCTACTTCACTCGACTACAATATGTAAGTTAATGTGAGTAATTCATTGAACAACCCAAAATTCTTTGAAACAATTGGGATTTAGAAGATGTGTATCCGGGGTATGAATACTGGCCACTCTATTAGTAATCACGCAACCCCAAATCTTAACAGACCATCCAACATTTTTATCAGTTAAAACAATGTTCTGCTTTGTGAAAGCTTCATTCTTCCTTCGCCACGTCCTGATATCCACCACTACAATACAAGTTCATCTTAGTCTCATCCTAGAAAAACAATAAACCTTTTCCAAAATTCGAGGCACTCATATTGATATTTCTTGGAAAATTAGAACTTCTTCTTTCTGCTTTCTTCTGATATGTATGTTTTGTTTCTGGTTACACATCTTCTGAATCCCATTTTTGTGTTCACATCTACACATGTGTAACATTAACTGGCATATCCAGGCAAGTGAAGTAACCAAATCTTTAACACTAATTCTTTCAGTTTTGTTCACAGAATGAAGAATGTAGGTTTCATTCCGGGCAGTTAGTTTCCTTAGTTGACCAGAACGAATCCCCAATAATACTCTGTTTTATGTTTCTTTATGATGTATCTAATGGTAGAGCATGGCTTTCCAACAAGCTTGGCTATGTCTCAGTACCTCTTACGTTCCGCAAGTGATTTGAAATTAAAGTGAGCAGTTCCAATGTTATTCAACTCAATTTGTTCAACATGCTGCTTCTTTATGCCTGATTCAGTGTGTATTGCTTCAATACACCACGCAGAGTGCTCCTCTACAGAAAAGGATACCTAAAACATCTCTTCCGAGAGTAGTATTGGGTTGTCCAAACACTGTTTCTTGCGATGAATTTAAGTAGTTATCACTCTTTCGTTGCCTGTTACTAGTTATTTCTATACCATTCTATCTAAGGTATCCAAGTTATCATAAACAGGCAAGAGATTTCGAAATGGGCCACGTTTTGCATGTGATATAGTCTGCTTTTGCTCTTTGTTTTTTCACTGTAGATGAGACAGAGGTTTCTTGAACCATGCCTGTCGAGATCGAGAACCGAGAATTAAAAAAAATGTCCAATAAAGCAGTAGCGCGGCGAAAGGGTGAGCCGGATGGAAAGAGAACCACATTTGGAAAAGCTGAATAACTCCACTGCATAGACTAACATTGGTTTATGTTATTTCCTAAGTCTATTTTCTAGTGACATCAGAAACTTTGTTTTTATTAGTTAGAACATAATATGCTTCAGTGAACTTTTTAACGTTAATCAAACATAGTTAAATTATGTAATAGTTGGGTCTGGGGAAGCCTTCATAATAACTATATGTATACTATTATATATGTTTTTATGAATACACAATATTTCGCAAAATCTGAATTGGATTTGTATCATATGTACCTTCTTAGACACTCACGGAAAGAAATATCAGAATGCTGCCCCCCAAGTTACAGAGAAATCGACGCCCTTGTTGTCTAGGAAGTCTAAAACCGATAGTAATGTTATTTTAAATTCTTGAGCGAAATCTAAAGTAGACACGTTCTATCAGATCAAGAAAAAATGGAACCCGTCACAAGCCATAGGTTTTGGTAATTGCTTTGTTATGGAAATGTAAAAGGTCCGTATTGTTTTATTTTCCAAAAAGAGAAACTATGCCGAGGTAAACCTTTTTAAAGTTCATTGTTCATAACTATGGAAGTTCGAAAAATGTGGTATACTGTACTATTTTTTGACAAATCAAACCTTAGCAACTAATTATTACAAAGAAGTCATTATTTTTTATAAGAAAGATATTTGCGTGTGTTTTGTGATGTCACAAGACTACTCCCATATCGTTTATAGAAGTCGTACAGAATTCGTAAAGATAAAATAAAAATTCCAAGATTTCGGAAATTGTTTACACTCTTGCATAAAAAAGTACCTACTTCTGGCTTAACACATTGAGTAACCCCTTATAGGCCAGTTACAGTTAAAGTAACTCCCTTAAGGTATTTTTGTAATAAAGTAATTAGAAGTTTTTACTCAACGTTGTAAAAAAAAAGGTACGTATTTGGCACGAGAGGGAGTAAATAAATCCGAAATATTACAATTTTAGATTATTTTCTTTTAGAAGTTTCATTTTTGTTTACACCTTGTATAAACGATATAGTAGGAATCTTTCGAAACAACAATCTACTCAGAAATATCTCTTCTTTCTTTTCATCTTAATGATACATGCAAGATGTAATTGTCGACGACCGGTACACAGCTGAGAAACATTCCAATCCAGTGTGCACTCTTTGAAAGTCAATAACATAAGCAACTAGTTTAGATACTTGCACAATGACAAGAACCAGAGAGTCTAATAAATACATATTAGCAGCACATGACAGTAAATGTTAACCCAAAAGTTGGCAGTAAAAAGAACTTAAACATATTTGCCTTTAAACAATAACTGGCATGCAACAGAAAGATAAAGATTAGGTAAAGAACAAGTAGTTTTAGAGGGAAGAAATTTTCAAGGCCACATCCACAGAACGTTTCGATCTTGAAAAAATAGCAGAGTAATATTATGAGAACGTACATCCAGTCTAATATTATGCAATTGTTGAAACCTACTAAAATGTATTTAGTTTGTAGATTAGGTTCGCTTACAATAAACTCAATCGATAGATGTAATGTTTAGTGGGTTGGAAGAGAGATTTTAACAGCTTTTTTTCGATAAATATTATTTAAAAGAAGTGAAAATGCATATCTGTTATATAAAAGAAAACGACTACTTTATGTTACTTGCTTGCTAAGATAGGATTTTTCAAAAGTGGTACAACACTACAAATTTCAGCTTCAACAATAAATTTTAAGAAGGAATATCTTGGTGTAAAATGTTATCCAGAAT